>CM060965.1:169689373-169944373 GCA_030765045.1 Tenodera sinensis | reverse complement strand
TCATGCAATTTTCTATATGACTGAAATAAAAACGTAACATTAAATTCACACGGTTTTCTCTGCTCATTTTTCTTTTACGCTACACATTCACATCTCTTTGTCTACTCACCTTTCTACAAACAATTCGTACACTTGTATATGATTGAAATAGAAATGCAACGTAACACACTTACATGGCTTTTTCTACTCATTCTTCTACAATTCTACAATTTTCTATGTGATTGAAATAGAAGTGCAAGGCATTACAGTCACGCGTTTTTCTCTACTTGATTTTATTTCTCTGGCATTTGTGGTTGTTCAACAGTGCTTTTGCAGAGTGTCTTTTATTTATTTTGCTTATTTTTGGTTTTTGTAGTATCCCAAGAGTTTTAATTATTTGTTCAAGTCTTTTAAGCAATATTTTTAAATGTCTCCATAGAAACACAAGGCTATTGAGAAGTGCAACCTAAATCTAGAGGTTGTAGGGATAAATTGTCAAACCAAGGGCAACTAGGAGTATTTCAGCTAGTGCATTATAATATTAGGAAATACAGAATATATTTATGTTTATATATAATGTCATTTAAATTTGTAATGCAAGTATTTAACTTCAGCTTGATATTTTCGTTAATATTTGCGATGTAGTATTTCGTAGCAAGTTTTGATAAGGAGTAGGATTCTCTGAGCTTGTTTGCGGCGCCTCCACCAAATGTAATTTATCACCCTACACTAGGCAAATAGAAGTATAGCAATATACCACTCAAGTTCATAACATTGAGTCTAAGCAAAGGCAGCATCTTAGTACTTGATAATGAGATGCAAAATGAGAGTAGCAAGATAGGGGGCGTTGCAAATTGGGTCTTCAGCATCGTGACAGTGGCGAGAGCGAGAGCGAGAGCACAACTTGCTCCCATCAATCAGACGTGAAAACGGGAAGAGCTGCCACATAAAACATCCCGTGCAAAACAAAACTAGCTACACGCACCATCACTGCTACCAACTGTCGCTGGCTAACTCCGTCGTAAAACATTCTAATGTCATTGGCGGCGTAAGGCAAAAATGGAAGTTTAAAACCAGGAAAAGTAAAAAAACCAGAACTGCAGAGCTGAAACACAAACAGAAAACAGTGGAGGTAAAAATGAGACCACTTTACCTTAGGAGAAAAAGGCAGAAAGGCGAAAGGAGGCGGCAGAACAAGCTGTTTCAAATATTACGAGAGAATGTTAGGTTTACTTGACAATATGTAACAGATGTGGTACAATCGACACAGCTTTTTAATCGTGCAGGGAGTTCCTTTTATCTGTGAAATTAAAAAAAAAAAATCTGGTACGAATATATTGCAGTCACATAACATTGTCTACAAACTATTCTTACGAACACTTATCTCTCTATCGACTTCATTTAAATCGAGATAAAAAAGTGATCTAACTTTTAATTTTCTTGTAGGTACAAGGGAAATATGGGAATACAGTAAAGACAAATAACAAGAAATACCTCCGAAATATTTCTTTCCACAAAGAATGCATTAGACATAAATTGTGTATATTAAAAAGAATCTACTCTTTTGCGTAGTAAGATTTTGTCTTACTCTTAGGATTACCAGTTATTGAAATGTCCAGAATGAACAGGACTTTTAAATACATTTGCAGAAAGTTTAAGATATACATTTAATTTCTAATAAAGTATTTTAAACATATGGTATGACATCGTTAGAGATATTTTTGAGAAAATCAAATTAGCTAATTGTTGAACGTTGTTTCCATGGTATAGATAACAAAGCACTTCTGTTAAATTTGAAATCATTCCTATACAAAAATCTATAGTGAATATCGTAGAGTGATAGATGCTTCACTTAATTTATACTCGTGCGTAACAGACATGTGAATTTGTCATAGCAAAGAAGGTCATGCGAGTGTTCAATCTAGAGTTTTGTATTATATTGCAAAGGTGATTTTCTCTCATTTTAATATGCTTGGGCTGTTGCGCTAAGGCTTAGTTTAGTTACGTATTAAATATCATTACTTAAAACAAATAATTTTGCATATACATTCAAAGGCATTTTAATACACATTTCTACGGGCATTCTGAATATATGATTATAACTGACTATTCCACTGAAACTGACTTGGTTAAAATGACCAATCATCTATATAACAATTTCAAATTTCACCCAATGACAGCCTTAATTTGCGAAAAATCTATTAAATTTCATTAATAAGATAATAATAAGAGGTCTCTGCTTTTCTTATGTTGTGGCAATGTCAGAATCTAGCTGTACTGTGCTACAGATGCGCAACAGCTTGCGTAATTTGACAGAACAGAACCGCTAGGTTTAAGTATCATAAATGGCTGACTATCGCGTTGGTGAAGCGTCTAATGCTGTAATAGATGAATAAATCTGAAAGCGAAACCTCACAACACAGAATAAAATAGGAATAATGTTCGGAATCAGCCTGAAAAATTTTGTATTCAACGAAACTATACATTAACAGCAGATATTGACATCTTAAACTGACAACATTTTAAAAGACGAGTATCAATATGATAATCTTGTAGGCTGTGCCAATGGACACTGATGTGTGTAAGATGTTAGCAATTAAAATACAGCATTTAAATACAATTTTATAGGCTATATCATGTTTTAATTCGCGAAATACTCTTAATAAATGCAACTTGTGATAATCAAATTCTCTAGAAATATTGAGAATCACTCCTAGCTTACTTATGATACTAAATGTTTTACAGGGAGCTTTTACTGAAAATGCCAATTGGAAGAAAGCCAACACCAAGATTACAAATCTTTGAAATAAAATGCCTCACATCCCATATTAAAGCTGCTAAGTTCACACAGAAAAGCTAACTCAATCTCTCTCTTTTTTTTTAAAGCTAATTTTTGACACGTGTTCCAATGACAACTGCTAAGTCTTCTATGTTTGCGGACTACAACCACGTCATTAAAGGGCGTTTAAAACGGATTAGTGGCGTGTAAATGACCACAAACAAGAAAATCGATGTACAGCACCAAAGGATATCAAATATGCATACACTAAATGTTGAATTTTTCTTGATTGGCTTGGACTTTTCCCTTGCCTATTGCCTTAGCTCTTCGCATATATATGACCCTTGTTTTAATATGACTGTTTGCAGTTTATATAAGGCGTTTTATATTCGTGGTTTTATATCTTTATTAATTTTCCAAAAACTGTACGGTTTCTTCTTCGAATATGGGTTATGCACATTCTAAAAGTAGCATAAAGAAAAATAATAGACAAATTAAACCGCTGCTAACGCAGAAAAGGGTAATAATGAAAACAAAACACGTAATTTTCTAGAAAATAGAGGTCGGAAAAGGGAGTTAACGTAGGAAATTCTGCCTAACAAAGAAAATAAAGGAAACACATAATGGCAGGGGAAGTAACAGCTGCAGACGCAAAAGACTTAATGAATACTGAAAGAAAATAGAAATATAAGTAACAACATTAATGGTAACGTTAATTAAAACAAAAGGAGATAAAGTAAAATGAAGGAGAAACGGTATGGCAAGACATGAAAGAAATGGCGAAGTAAAGTACATAGGTAACTTGTTTATTGCAGTGTGAGCAGCCGGGCGCAAATGACGTGCTTGCACAGGTAACCCCATCTGTTAATGACTGCCATACCATTTAGGTGGAAGCCCGGCAACTGTTTTCCTTTCACGTCTTGCCCGACCGTTTATCAAGTTCTTTCACACGTAGTTTCCCATACAGTTAGGTTAGTGGCCCTGTTGTTATGGCATGACTGAAGCAGTGCTTTGTGGTAGCGCTTTAGATATTCTCGCCTGAATTACTGCACAATACATCAGTTGTAACAAGACGTCAGAACTACTGGCCTTGCCTGCACACGCCGTCGTACCATTCCATTCATAGTTGGACTCTATTCCGTCCTTCATTGAGCAAGCGTGGGCTTTCACGGCCGGAGTAGTCAGACAGGAAGCGCCCTCGTGCGTATAGGCGCACCCAAAGTGGGGGTCCGGCCTGGGTAATTCAGTGGGTAGCTCAACGCTGGCCTACTGATCTCAAGGTCGCGGGTTCAAACCCGATGGTTTCTAAGTGTCAGTACATTTACTGGCATGTAAAAGAACTCCTGCGAGACGAAATTCCGGCACATTAGCGACGTTATGATTCGGGCCATTGACAGCGTCGTTAACTAACAACATATACCGGGTGGAAGGGAACATTATATCCCATCTAACATGTGCTTAATAGAAGCATTGCAAACAAAAAAGTCTAACGGCATTTTCTTTTTTGGTCAGCCGATTTCGTAAAAATAAATGGTTTTTGTTCCAAATTAGATGCGCAGTTCCACAAGAATGTACGAAGATAATAGTTTTGTTACTCGTAAGATGCGTAGTGTAACGTATTTCTGACATAGCTTCGGTAGTAATTGTGGGACATCACACAGGGTTTCGAAATAATTAATCACTTAAAAGAATTAAAGGAACATTCCGAGCAGCTTTATCAGAAGTGCAGTAACTCGGCAACATTGCGTTGAGGTCGTTCAGAGATCTGAACCGGCTTCTGAATGTAAACATGTCGGTCGCTTGTAAACACGACGCTGTGTGGTGTAATGTTTTGGGAGATAACGAGTGTAACTGCTTTCTGATTGGCCTACACTCGCACAGTAAAATGGCATGGCATTTGTTTACTCTCACGAGACACGCGGTAGCAGCAGTGAAGCGTGTTTGTTTTTGTACTGACCTAGTGAAATTGATACCCACAAAACCTGCAGCGTTGCCAGCTTGTCTATCTCTTGTTCTCGCTAAAACTAAAATATCTCCTTTGGAAATGGCCAGAGATAAAAACGCAAGATAAAAAACTGTGTTCCAAATACCGATATCTATCACTGGTTTAAATTAATGAAATGACTTCCCTTCCATCCGGTATATATGCATAGTTGCCTCGTTAATCATAGAAAAAAATATGGTAATTATTATACTTAAGTTGCTGTTACGTTGCTTAGATTAAATCAAAACCACCAGTCAATATGTGAAAATAGCTTAACGGATGTTATAACCTCTTTTGTCATGTGTACTGTCGGTGGTCACTTCGTAAACTGCCGTATTACCTAAGCTGCTACCGCCCTCTTGCGATTGGCTACCGTATATGCCAGCATTTGACATAAATACCGCGTTAAGTTTTTGCCAAATTTTACGTCGTTATGCTAATGTTATATTTTCGTTGTGAATGGTCCCTATCTCTGAAAATACCATCACAAATAAAACGAAACACAAATGACCAGACTTTTTCAACCACCAGGCCTGGTTTTGCCATCCTCCCACATGCCATTTCAGAATCCTTTTTTACAGCAGTGCCTTTCACTTGAATATTATGTTTACACACATTTTCTCTCTGCATTCAAACCGGCAGCGGATTATTTTCTGTGTTATACATTGTATACACGAATATTGTTGAATCACTTGAATACAGGAGATCATCCCGCGCTGCGAAAGGACTCGTGTACAAATACGCTGTTGAATATCGATACACCCTCAACAAATATTCAACCTTCGATAGTAGTACAAGGTGCTCAAGTCAGCAAACGCCTTCCTTTCAAAGTTCTATCACTGAATAACTTAGCTGTCTTCCCTAAGAAGTAGGGAAGTTTCGAAAGCTGCAGAAAAATTAAATGAAACTTATTTCTGAATTTAAAATGTATAACAAGGATAGTGTGGTTTTAGGTGTAATAGTTGCCGTTTCTTTGAAGAACTTTAAGCACCAATGTTAAGTTTTCCGAAAGTCACACACATAACAAGGAATATCTCCGAAATGGTTCATCCTACAAGAAAATGTATTGAGACATAAATTGTGTATTTTAGCAAGATCTACATTTTTTGTATAGTATGATTTGGTCTATCTCTAACGGTTTACCAGTTATGCAAAAGTCGCCCAGAGTAAATACGACTACAGGGGCTATAGCCAGAAAATTCAAGATATACATTTCATTTGTCATCAAAATATCTCAAACATATGACATTTTAATAAAAATCGTTACAGCCATTTTCAAGAAAATCAAAATTTTCGAAACATTTTCCATGTAAGGGTAGTTTAGGGTGGGGCTATTTTCTTCAAAATCTTCGTGTCACATCCTTGAAAGACATTAAACTTAAATACCAACTTTGGTTTTTAACCGACTTTTGGTTTTTGAGTTATGCTGACAGACACAAAGACACACGGACACAGACTGACAAACACGCGCGCGCGGGAATTTTTTCTAAAAATGCTTTTTTTTTTTTTTTTTTTTTTTTTTTTTTTTTTTTTTTTTTTTGTTCAGGGGGGTCTCAAAACACATATTTCCGGTGAAATCTCGACATCGAATTTTTGGGTGGAATACAATACTTCCTCTACTTCCGGTAGAGAAAGTAAAAACGAAATGTCTGATTAATGCCAACCTGACATGGAACATGAAATTTGTTGTCTCAAAAATGGCCTTAACAATGTTGATTAAAATACAATTATATATTTAACGTATTTACATAAAAATAAATGTATATATTGAATTTTCCAGGAATAGCCCATGAAGTTCTCTTCGTCCAGGAGAAATGTTGAAAAAATTATGTTTAACCGGTAAATCGTAAGAGACAAATAAAAAAAAGTACAGAATATTTATAGTGCTTTAAATGTTACAAAACAGTCATTTCCGGGATGTCCGGATATTATTACAGGGACATTTTCAACGCTTTGCAGGGACATTTAAGTGTTGTTGCTAATCAGTTGATTCCCGCAATGTCATAGCAGGCTTAGTGATTAAGTTTTTAAAGATCTTACTATCGATTTCGATTTCCCCTGTCGTTCTTAAGCGTACAACAAAGTGTGAAAATAAGCTGTGTCTACAAAGGTTTATCTCTTTCTCCCTTTCTTCCTTCCTCCTTCCTCCCTTTCTGCCTGTCTCCCTCCATCCCTTCCTTCCTTTCCTCCCACGTCTCTCACTTCTTTCTTTCTCTCTCTCTTTCTCTCTTTCTCTCTTTCTTCTTTCTTTCTTTCTTTCTTTCTTTCTTTTCTTTCTTTCTTTCTTTCTTTCTTTCTTTCTTTCTTCTTTCTTTCTTTCTTTCTTTCTTTCTTTCTTCTTTCTTTCTTTCTTTCTTTCTTTCTTTCTTTCTTTCTTTCTTTCTTTCTTTCTTTCTTTCTTTCTTTCTTTTCTTTCTTTCTGTCTTTCTTTCTTTCTTTCTTTCTTTCTTTCTTTCTTTCTTTCTTTCTTTCTTTCTTTCTTTCTTTCTTTCTTTCTTTCTTTCTTTCTTTTCTTTCTTTCCTTTCTTTCTTTCTTTCTTTCTTTCTTTCTTTCTTTCTTTCTTTCTTTCTTTCTTTCTTTCTTTCTTTCTTTCTTTCTTTCTTTCTTTCTTTCTTTCTTTCTTTCTTTCTTTCTTTTCTTTCTTTCTTTCTTTCTTTCTTTCTTTCTTTCTTTCTTTCTTTCTTTCTTTCTTTCTTCTTCTTTCTTTCTTTCTTTCTTTCTTTCTTTTATCCTCGCTTCTTCCTCAGTTCCTTCCTTACGTCCTTCCTTTTTTAGTTCCGTCCTTTGTTTCTTCTTTTCACGCTTCCTTCCTTTCTTCATATCTTTATTCCTTTGGTAGTTCCTTCCTCCTTTGCTTCCTTCCTTCGTTCTTTTCTTTCTTAAGCATGTCTTAAAAGATGAGCTGCACTTCGGAGATTTGTTACAGATGAAGCAGAACTCTGACCATTAGGGCATTTTCTTCTTCATTCCGTCTTTCCTTTTTTAGTTCCTTTCTTCTTTCCCAGTTCCTTCCTTAGATCCTTCCTCTCTTCTTTCTAGCTTTTTCAACACTGGTTCTTCTCAGAGCTAAATTACTCCATTGCTCCTGTTTCAGAAAATGAGGCTTCCTGGAGCATCTTTGTTCAGATATTTGGTCCACAGCCGCGCGACGTCCATATTAGAACGGTGGAGTTTCCTTGATCAAGGTTCAACCTCAACTACCCTGCTTTCAGTTACGACTCAATGAGCACGTTTCACAAAGTTTTATTTTGTTCGAAAATAAAGGAAAAGCCTTCCGTAATAAAACTGCTAATAGACTTCGCAGAGGGAAAGAGTAAAAATAATTTACAATGATCTCCCGCACTATTATTAACAAAGGCAATATCGCTAATTGGCTGTATCTGCAAGCTTTTATTTTATAACTATCACCCTCTTTGGGGACCGAGGGAGAACTGTAGTAATTATTTCTCTATCAATTCGAGAGCCTTTCTATTTTTTTTAAAAAAATGAACAACCGAAGTATTTTTCACCATATGATGTATAAAAGAGCCAAATTCGGTATCCCACAAACAAGAATCTTGATTTCCAATTCCTACAGTACACATGGTTTATCTTTTGCTGTTGGTATTGTGTTGTTTTTAAAATCTTAACATTCCCACTCTCTCACTCACAAATTTCCATTTCCGCTGATGAAACCTTCGTTTTCCTGCTGAGAATTATTAGCTACACAAGCATAAGCAATTTACAAAACGATGAACCATCTCCTTTATTTATTTTATTATATAATATTTATTTTATTTAATTTAACTCTGTAGCGTAAAATACCGGACTGTATTTCTGTATATGCGATATTCATCGACATAATGAAGAGCCAATTCTTTATTTTATTACCAATGGATCTTTTGGAAAGTAAGAAAAAAATCTTATGTATTGTACTCATATGACTTTCTCTCCTCTTCTACTCGTACAAACTATACAAACGCTTATTCGTCTATCTATTTCACATTAATAAAGATAAATTTTTGTAGTAATGATTGTATTACATATTTCCTTATATACAAGAGCTGGTCACTACGTGATGGCTTTGACATTCCATTCTTTTTGCATGACCAGGAAATAAAAAAATGAATAACGGCTTTCCTTTTGAAAAAACAGTCAGTACTGGTAAAATCAAACAAATAACTAGGAATGGTTCAGCATATTCATTTCGTTTATCTTGAAAATATCTCCAACATATGGAATTTTAATCAAAATCGTTAGAGCCATTTTTGAGAGTATCAACATTTTCTAAAAATGTTCCATGTAAAGAAAGAGTAGGTTGGAATGGAGGGAGTTTGTTGAAAATCTTTGTGTCGCATTCTTGGAAGATATTCAACAAACACCACGTTTGCTATTTAACACACTTTTCGTTTTTGAGTTATGCTGTTTACGGACACAGACACACACACAAACCTTTTTCTAAAAATCTGATGTATTGCACTCACATGGCTTTCTCTACTCTTGTGCTAACCATTCATACAAACTCTTATTGCTATATCTTCTTCGTGTTAGTTGAGATAAGCATTTGCAGAAATTATTGCTTATCTCCTTTAGGTATAAGGGGAATATGGGAATAAAGTAGGATTTGAGCAATAGTCATATCTTTTAAACCTTTCAAACTCAGTACACTTTGCACGGCTAACATATAAAAATGAATAACGATGCTCCATTTCATGCACTTTTAAGTTTTACAAAACTCACAAATAACAATGAATGTTTCTGAAATGGTTCACTCTACAAACATTTCTATTTGGACATAAATTGTGTGTTAGCAAGATATACATTTTTATACAGTAACATCTGGTCTATTTCTTACGTTTACCAGATTTGAAGTCATCAATAGTAAACAGCACTATATGGGGTATAACCAGAAAGATAGACATACATTTCATTTGCCATAAAAATATCTTAAGCATATGGCATTTCAATCAAAATCGTTAGAGCCATTTTCGAGGAAATCAAAATGTTCGAAACATTTTCCATCTAAAGTGTAGTTTAGGGTGGAGGAATTTTCTTCAAAATCTTCGTGTCGCATTCCTAAAAGATGTTAAACTTAAATACTAACTTTGATTTTTAACCAACTTTTTGTTTTTGAGTTATACTGTCCACAGACTGACAGATATACTGACACGCACGGACATTTTTCTAAAAATGATTCTTTTAGGATTCAGGGGCCTCAAAACATGTATTTCCGGTGAAATTTCGACAGGGAAGTTTTGGGTGGAATACAATACTTCCTCTACTTACTGTAGGTAGTAGAGAAAGTATTTTTTTTGGGGGTGGGGCAATGAGGGAGTCTCAAAACATCTATTTTCGGTAAAACCTTGGTACAGAATTTACGGATGGAATACAAAACTTAGCTTATTATACGTAGCAGAGAAATAAAAAAAAATGTAACTTTAGGAAGGAAATTAGAACAGTATTGCAGTACAGAAGCTTGCTGCAAAGGAAACGCAGTAAAGCTATTTCAATTCCACGGAAATGGGAGGTACTGGAACAATGTAATGAAGGTTTATTTGTATGCACCACGGGAAACGTGGAGAGAAATTAGTGATGCGAAACTTTCTGCCAATAAGAAATATGTTGCATTTCGCGAAAGAGAAAATTTTTGTTAATATTTAATAATGAAAAATAGTTACTCTCTCTAGGAAGCAATAGTGAACCTCTGAACCGTTGAACGCGCGGTAATACAGGGGTGCAACTAATGATTACGGATGCACACATGCTCATAATGATAAAGCGACGCACCAGTTAGCTGAATAACAATACTCGAGACTTCAGCTGTTTCGCCAACCGCAAAGGGCTTTCTCTTCTGTTATTCACTGACACATAAATTCACAGGAAGAGTTGCCTTAAGGAGACTGTGCGTGAATTTTTAAACTTTTAAACCATCTCCTTAAATTTATGAAGTTTTATTCATATACATGTAAATAACAATCCATTAAGTTTCAAAACTGTAGTACAGATTGTTGTTTACTTACCTATTAATTTTAAACCCTTTTTATTTGCTCCGATTAAAATGTTCTTTGGAATAGTTTTGGTGTTTCATTAATATTGTGACCCCGGCCTGGCGCACAACAACGAACGGTCGGGGTCAAGCTACCTCACAACACATACCAGGCGCGGCGCGTATCAAAGGCGCTCTAGGTCTGGCTGCCTCGCACGACAGTGAAAGCGGCAGTACAAAGGGTTTTCGAGATTATTCGAGAGGTTGCCGGCGTATTTTGTAGGTGGAGTTCATGAGAGGTCCGTGTTACTTCATGCTTGGTATATAAGGAGACGAGCCAACAAGAATTAGTTACAGACATGAGTCGCTTTTAGTTTTGGTGTGTGTTAGCTGCGTGTGTAGCAGTTAATGAGAGTTCGTATCGTTAGTTTTTGTGAGACACAGAGAGAACTGAAAAACAGAAAATTGTGTGTTAAGGATACGAGAAGAAAACAGTTGTGAGTTATAATATCGCAAAGGGCTGTAGACTGTGTTAACATAAGTAAAAGAGGACTGTGTTGTGCATTCAGTTTTGGCAGAAAATAAAGTGAGAAAAAAAAATAACTCTCGAATTGGCATTTTGTCGCAATATCTTATCAACACGTTCTCCATGCATTTGTCCACCGAAATTCTTTTAGAGTTTAAAGACAGAAAGATTATATCTGTGTATGCTCATTTTTTCAATAAAAATATGTTGTTTTAACATACAGTAGATAGAAATAAATACAGAAAAATTCTAAGAACGATACTACAGATCGCTTACTTACCAAATTTCACCTTATAACAAAAGGAGCGTTTTAGACAGAAGGAAGTGCACTAAATTTTTTTAAACAATTACTGCAACAATTATTTGAATAATAACACAATTAGGTACCAGTTATTTAAAAACGGCTACTCGAATAAAAGTAACTCTCCTTCTGTGCATTGGTTAAAATGATTAAAAATGATTTCATGATTAAAACTGAAGATTGATTTTGTGTAAGGTTTTTCATGAAAATTCACTCATCGATCTTCTAAAGGAAGTACTTGGATCTGGGCTAGACTAATAAGCTAATAGCAATAATTAAGATATTTGGGTGAAGAAGGATCATAGTATTTAAAACTTTTCTGGATATTTATACTGAATCAACATAGATTAATGAAGCTAATGATTATATTTTTACCATCTCTTAAAGTCTTGAGGCGCGGTTTTCGGTGCATATTGGTAAATATCCGCACGTCTGGTGCAATATAGGGAACAGCTTTATAAAACATTAAAGGACGCCGCTTAAGATGGACTTTTGGGGAATGTAGGTTATCACTAAGTCCACATCATTAAGGGCAGTTGCTAGAAGCAGCTAGTCACACTCCGGTCACTGATCAAAGCAATCGGCAGAGACGGTGTTGGTCTGAGGCAAACGTTGTATAATAAATTGCTTCCTGGCATGATTGCGGAGAAGGGAATTGAGATGAATTCCTGTTATTTTCCACCTTTTAACTTCGTTCCTTCTCACAATTTCATACTGAGCGATATTAGTACTATTTAGCAGCCGGAATACAAGATGTTAGGAGTATAAGCTCAGATTTTTTACTTGTAATTGAGGACAGTATAATGAATAATATTAAGTAAATATATACTTAATTTGCGAACTTATAAATTTACCTAGTAAAAGTAGACGTTTTCAGGTTGGTAGTACCTTTAAGTAGGTTTGGCACAGAAAGCATAACGCAGAGTATACCGGTCCCGTGATAACGAATGGTGCGAGTTCCAACGCTTTCTGCAATGTTAATGACCTCACATTACCTTGGCCAGTAGGTTACGGATTTTGGTGTGAAGCAAAATGGATAGTATATATAGAAAGTGTTATTCATTAACAACGTGAGGTAGTGAACTTTGTTATTGGTTTATGGGAAAGCTGTTAGGCGAAGTGAAAAGACAATTGACACACCGATGTGGATACATATTAAGGTACTAATTATCAAAATATCTGCACTTATATCTCTAACAGCTTTTATAATGCTTCATTTTTGATGAATACGAAAGTAAAGGAAGTTATTTCATTATTTGTTGGTAACGTTCATATAGTCACTTCCACAGAATTTCCATGACCAGAACGATTGTTGTCTTAGCATCGCAATTAGTTTTTGCTGTTTGTGCATGTTGGTCTATCCTGTTTCATAATGCCGGATACAGAGCAGCACTCAAACATAAGTCTTGTATTTTCTTACATAAATCTCCTCAGACAGCTACTTCGCTGCTTGTTGCATCACACTGAAGGAATTAAGCGCTATATGTATGGGATAAAATCCTGTGAAACATGCCTTGTTACTTTAGATAAACTTCGCTCGAAAATTGCCGATGGCAAAAACTCTTGAGACACCACAATAATACATTCAATACTCCTTGATGTTAGTTCTCTTTATTTTTCTCTGAAAGACTTCCAGCAAAGACCCATTTTGTTTGGCCGTTTTTTTGCTTTGATGAGAATCATCTAAGTCATGTAAACTGTTAACAAAAGGGTTCCGAAACTGAAGCAGGCGTCGAGCTATATTTCTTGTCGCTGCTTTGTAGTTCTTTGAGATGTCGAGTCTACATACTTATTCACAGCACACCCTACACAGCGGCATAGCATTTTATAGCTTGGTTTTATTATTTATCTTCCTCAGAAGACGCTATGTGTTGACGTATGACTTCATCAGATTACGCTATGACGTGATGGATGGCTTCGCAGCTAGATATAGGGCATCTTCGCGAAAGGGGCATGCATCACTGTCGCCTGTACACACCGCATTTTATTTCGTAGGCGACGGTAATGCAGGGTTCTTGTAGCTCCAACTTTATGGCAAGTTCTCCCTCTACAGGATAATCAAGTAGGCACACGCCGTCTCAAAGATATCAACACAGTTACGCCTGATCGCAGAATACACTCCCATTATTTCAATTTGAAAATAGGTTTTCATTTCCGTTGGAGTCAATGACTCTTTCAGGTGTGGCAAGCAAACACTTGCATAAAAGGCAGTTTACTCGAAGTTCCTTGCTTTGATGACTGTCACTACCAGTCTTAGGAAAGACATCGTTATATTTATTATCATGCAATTCTGCACCACATCTACAGAGGTGTCAAAATTATTAACCTCAAGTATATGTTTTTATTGTAAGTTCTGAGATTTAATATACTTTACAAATGTCTTAAATCAAATTAAGACCTTATGTGAAACCTACCAGATATTTGTCGCTGTGGATATTACTTATATGTTTGGAATATGAGCATTGCATTAGTAACTTGGTTGGTAAAGGATGCGTCGGCATGGGAAAAACAATATATCATAGAACGAATGTCTACCCGCGTAACAGATGATCAAAAGACTTCCTAAAGGTATCTGGTGTCCAGTGGACCAGGACCGCAAGAGAGAGAAAAATGAAAAGACATACCACCAGAGTCTTCAGACTAGAGGGAATAGTTTTGTAAGTTCAAGGTCAGTGAAGTGCACAAAGACTATAACAAACTGCAAAAGTTGATGTTGACGAAAGTGAATAGTTATTGATAAAATAACATACACCGTAGCGAAAGACAAACAATAATAAAGATTAGACATTAATATAATCGTAGTTCTGTAGAAGCAAGTTTACAGGTATTATAGTGGATATAGTTTATCGGCAGTTCCCAAGAGTTCAACGTGGTCGACATTACACTAAACAGCAGACGAAAGTATCCCAAAAAGCAGTCCTGCCAACGTAGGTACATAATAAAGGCATTTCTAACCTCAAATATGATAGGGTTAAAGTATCATGCTTTCAAACGATAATAATGCTTGAACATCGTTACCACACAACAAAGAACGTACTCACCTTCGGCAAATCTTGTTCTGCAATGATACTTTTACATAAAATCACTTCCGAGCACCAAATCTATACTGTGTTGCGGACACAAAATAGCAACAATAACTACAACTGCATATACTGCTTTAAAAGAATTCCAGACAAAATCACGCAAACACGAGCAGTACATCCACAGATTAATTAATCAATATGGCGTCTAAACAGAATCTTGTATTAAAATCTATTGGTTGGTCTTTCTGCAACGCGTTCATACACAAGGGCTTCTGTGGCAACATAACAGACATAATAACACCAGCTATGACCATATCTTTACCATGGTTATATGTTACAAACAGTTGGCGGCACTATTGCAACCTAACGGATGGAATATCATCAAATATAACCAGACTACACCACAATGGGGGGAAAATGTCAAGGTTGTTTTTTGGGGTATCTCAATAAGCTGTGCCTGCTATAGCTCACCTATAAGTAGCGCCAAGCTCGCCCTACCGACAGGTAGGAGGCCCTTGCCCTTCAAAGGGAAACTACGGGATATCTTTATCTGACTACTGTTTACAGTTTACACAAACACACAAAAAAACTTTCACTACTTCTGATTTTCTCAAAACGACCCCAACGATTTTGATTTAAATATATTACCTTAAGATTTTTTTACGACAAATTAAATCTATGTCTTTCATTTTCTGGGAATAGCCTGTGAAGTCCTGTTCATTCTGAGTGACTAAGTGATAAATGTAAGAGGTAGACAAAGTCTTACCACACAAAACATAGATTTTGTTAAAGCACACGATTTACTCAAATACCTTTTTGTGGAGTTAACCATTTCCGAGATATTCCTTGTTTTTATTTTGAATTTTTTAATACTTATATATACTTTTCTCAACTGGATAGTCACTATTCGCTTCTTTTTTCTCGTGGATAGATTTTCAAAGTCATCACACAAGGACAAGCTCTTTAAAAACTCACTATCGCTTTACTATTCTCTTCAATGACATGCGTAAATTTGAACTGGAGGTTTATCTGGATTAACCAAAAGTAAATAGAATAGCAATAAGCTAACGTAAAACAGTATATAGAAGAGTGAGTACAGAAAGTCATGTGAATGTAACACAAGACTTTTTTTCTTATATGCACCTTATCCATAATAAGCACACATGTGAGGATTTTGCTAACACAAGAAACTTATTATTTAACCTAATTTGTTTATTCATTAATCTTCATTCAATATTCATAAGCAAAAATGAAATATCAGACGTAACAAACTGGACAATTGAAGTAGTTTAAAAATATTCAACAAGCTAACAGAAACTCAACGGTATTGCAAGCGAATTCACCTATATCTGCATTGGATTCTGCTTGATTTCACTCGAACTGGGTTAACAGTGGTCAAAAATGTATAAAATTCTAAGCTCACATTTCCTGAAAATTCGCAGTCTTAAAACCTTAGTAATAGAGAAGCAAAATAATTTTCTTTTCATAGTATTCATTTGCTCCCAAAAATGTGCTATTTTTCTGATCACAGTGAGGTAGCATTTGTGACCACAAAACATGAATTTAAACCATCCTAGAAACGACAAAAACAAGACCACGTCTTTTGAGGGTATGCAGGAGAGTTAGAAAATTATTTTTTTACTTTCTCTACTACGTTTAGTAAAGTAGAGGAAGTATTGTATTCCACCCAAAAATTCCACATCGAGATTTCACCGGAAATACACATTTTGAGGTCCTCTGAATCCAAAAGTTAAGTTGAATGTCTTTCAAGGATACGACATGAAGATTTTGAAGAAAATTGCTCCACCCTTAACTACCCCTACATGACAAATTTTTCGAAAATTTTGATTTTCTTGAAAATGGCTCTAACGATTTTGATTAAAATATCATGTTTGAGATATTTTTTATGACAAATAAAATTTATATCTTGAATTTTTTTGGGTATAGCCCATGTAGTCGTATTTACTCTGGATGACTTTTGCATAACTGGTAAACCGTAAGAGATAGACCAAATCTTAATATATAAAAATTTAGATCTTGCTAAAACACACAATTTATGTCCAAATCCAATTTTTTGTAGAGATATTCCTCGTTTGGGAAGTTTTGGAGAACTTATACTTCTGTCAAATGGAACATCGTTAATCAATTTTTATATGTTAACCGTGCAAAGAGAACGGAATTTGAAAGCTTTAAAAGATTTGAATATCGCTCAAAATCTACTGTATTCCCACATTCCCCTTTCACCTACAAGAAAATAAGCAATAAGATACTTTCTGCACTCAACTAACACGAAGAAGATATAGGAATAAGAGTTTGTAGGAATGGTTAGTACAAGAGTAGAGAAAGTCATGTGAGTGAATTGGTTCCGGAATGCGTGCCTTTACCTGGTTTGTTTTATTTATATTATCGGTGAAGATCAAACAATTACACAATTTGAACAAAACTATGAGGACAATCACGAGAACTCCTTCAGTACTACTATTGATATAGTCTTTCTAGTGTCTATGCTATGAAGGTTCATTCTCTTTCACCATAGAAATATTCAGATTTCTTCTTTCTTTCTTTCATATTTATTGTATAAATCTTCCCTAGTCCGATGAAACAATTTGAAACAATCGATATAAAAGGAACTGGCGTGTATCCGTTACTATACTCCCTGCTTTTCTGCTTTTCTTTTACGGCAAACGCCGACACGTCATGAATTTTTATGACAATTTCTGATGTTCGATCATCTTTGTTGCCTTCGCCGTCACCTCTGAATATTGTATGACCGACGAACACTACAAAGTGTTCCTTCAGTGTTGGGAATAGACACTTCCTTGCTGTTGAGTCAAGCAAAGATTTGGACCTCTATGATGCATCAGCAATTTAATGATACGATACAAAGAACAAAGAAATAATATGCTTATTTGGTAAAGTGCTTGTTAAATTGGAAATCGAGATAAGGAGTTTTTAAAACAGAAGCTGGCAACTATTTCGTAAGATGACGATGTAAAGAACTATGATAATAATACGTTGATAAGTAGTACACTAAGCAGGGGAAGTATTGCATTCGAGACAAAATTCCGATGTCGAGAATTTCCCCGAAAATATAGGTATGAGGCCACCTGAATCCAAAAAGAAGCAATTTTTAAAACAAGGTCCGAGGCAGGTGTGTGTGTGTGTGTGTGTGTGTGTGTGTGTGTGTGTGTGTGTGTGAATAGCATAACTCACAAACGAAACGTTGGCCAGAAATCAAAGTTTGTATTTAAGTTTAACATCTTTCAAGGATGCGACACTACCATTTATATAGGAAATGTTTCCAGTATTTTGATTTTCTCAAAAATAGCCCAAGTAGTCCTGTTTACTTTTGACGAGATTTGCATAACTGATAAACCGTAAGAGACAGATCAAATCTCACTGTACAAGAATGTAGATCTCGTTAAAACACACGCTATATCCAAATGCATTTTTTTGTGGAGTGAACCATTTCGGAGATATTCCTTGTTATTTGTGAGTTTTGCACCACTTACACTTTTCTCAAGTGGAAGATTGTCATTCACTTTTTACTTTCTCTACTGGTAAGTAGAGGAAGTATTGTGTTCCACCCAAAAATTCGATGTCGAGATTTCACCGGAATATATGTTTTGAGACCCCTGAATCCAAGAAAAGCATTTTAGAAAAAGGTCCGTGTGTGTGTATGTTTGGTTAAAAACCAAAGTTGGTATTTAAGTTTAATGTCTTTCAAGGATGCGACACGAAGATTTTGAAGAAAATATCCCCACCCTAAACTACCCTTTACATGGAAAATTTTTCGAAAATTTTGATTTTCTTGAAAATGGCTCTAACGATTTTGATTAAAATGTCATATGTTTAAGATATTTTTATAATACATGAAATGTATATTTTCAATTTTCTGACTATAGCCTATGTAGTACTGTTTACTCTGAATGATTCTTTAATAACTCGCAAACCGTAAGAGATAGACAAAATCTTACTATACAAAAAGTGTAGATGTTGCTAAAACAATTTATGTCCAAATAATTTTTTTGCAGAGTAAATCATTTCGGAGATATTCCTCGTAAAATGCAACATCGTTGTTCATTTTGCATATGATAAGTGTACAAAGAGAACGGGTTCTCAAAGCATTAAAAGATTTGACTATCACCCAAAGCCTACTGTATTCTCGTATTGTCCTTGTACCTACAAAAAATTAGCAATAAGATAATTTGTACAAATGTTTATCTCAACTAACACGAAGAAGATACAGGATAAGAATTTGTAAGACTGGTTAGTACAACAGTAGAGAAAGTCATGTGAGTGCAACACATCAGATTTTTTATCTCTTGGCCGTGCAAAGAGAACGGAATTTCATATAGCGACAAGCTTTAAAATATTTGACTATCGCTCAAAGCCTAATGTGTTCCCATATTTCCCTTGCATCTACCAGAAAATCAGCAATAAGATGTTTATCTCGACTAACATGAAGAAGATAGAGGAATGAGAGTTTGTGAGAATAATTAGTACAAGACTAGAGGAAGTTAATAATCAAATTTTTCTAAGTTCCAATCCAATTCAAATAAGTAGCAATGCATACTAATTCTGTGTCAAATAAAGCTAAAGTCGACAGAAAACATTTAACAGGCATTAAATTTAACTTCGGCAGCATCAGTCACACAATTCCACTGTAACAACACAGAAGCTTAACTGGGTAATATTCTAATACACTGAGCTTGAAAATTTATACCTAAGTTTAGAAAACAAGTTTGCTTGATGAACAATCTGCTAAGTTAGACCAGAGATGTCCAACCTTCTCTCTTTGGAGAACCATACGTTGAGCGGCTATTCCCCACTCCACTCCTCGGAGGAACAGACTGTTAGTATCCAGTGACGTACACAAACAGGCGAGTCCATGGCAGTTTCTGAGTCACAGCTTGAATTTTCTGGGAATGTCCTCAGAAGACCTGTTCATTCTGGATGATTTGTGCATAAATGGTAAACAGTAAGAGAAAGACAAAAGAAATGTGGATCTCGTTAAAACACACAATTTATGTCATAAACTTCGTTTTTCTTTTGTGTGAACCATTTCCGAATTATTATTTTTATTTCTTTGAATTTGCCAATACTTATACATTTTTCTAATGGGAATATTTAATTCGTTTTGTTATCCCTTGGTCTTGCAAAGAGAACAGAATTTCAAAGTCATCGCATAGCAAGCAGCTCTTAAAACATTTCACCATCGCTTAAATCCTACCGTACTTCCAAATTCCCCTTGTATATATCTTCTAAGGCTATGCACTTCGACTTTGTCGCCAAATATTGATAGACTTCTTAAACATAAGCAGTACAAAAGAAGTCACTAATGAACAGATGTTTAGCACACAAGACTTGTAAGTGCTTTCGTAAATCAAATGCAACTGCATGTAACCAACCCACCACTGCAACGCAATGGACGGCTGGGAGTTAAACAGTGGCACAGCCCGCGTATAGTGGAGGTTCCCCTCGGTCGCTAACGATGGATATCACTGAGTTAGACTCCCACATTCTTTTGTGAAATAATACCGTCGCTAGACAAATCAGTGACATGGCCGTTAATGTCGGAAACAAACGTATTTGGTGTAGCACGCTTGCACTAGAACCATATGATGTTGTTTTAATTATATTTATTCGTAATGTTTGCCTATCCAGCTAACAGGGGGCTTTCTTCTTTGTAAACAACCAACACATTAGGGCGTGAAATATTTAATCTTTTGGATGAAATTTTTCCATTAAGTCGAACTTTTGCAGATACATGCACTGATGGTATAAAGACATGGAAGTGCTACAATGCTGGTGCCATTAAAAAGATTACACATAAAGCAAAAGGCTGCAGCAGCAGTCATTACGTTCTTCATAGACAGAGCTGGCCCAGAAAAAAACGCCTTCAGTACTTATGACAATGTCGAGCGAGGCTATACAAATAATAAACTACAGAAAGTCGGAAGTTCTTAAAAGCAGGCTCTTCAAAGTAATGTCTAAAGATATAGACAGCAAGGCACCATTGGTCGCTGCTAGTGCACACTGAAGCAGGATTAGTTGTCCCAAAATGTTTGATAGAACTGCGTGCAGAGATAGCAGCATTTTTGATGGACCATAACCTCTATGGGCGACGGTTTTCAATGACTGGATGCGCTAACTGGTGTACTTGGGCAACTTTTCTTTGACGAAATGAATCAAATTTATCTTAATTGCAGGGTAAATTGCAACATTTTTTAAGCAAACGCTAAAGTGTCTTCTTTTAGAAAACAAGTATGCATTGATTGGGAAAGGAAGATATCAACCATTTTCCTCTTACAAACAGCTTTTTTCTTGAATGGAAATACCTTCAAGGTTCAATAAACAAATACAGAAAAGTATTCAAGCACATGCTGAAGCAAGGAAAAACTCACTCGTACATTATTTTCTGACAATTCGGGCTTGATCACTCAAACGGAGGAGAATGTGTTGAGCCGAACAAAAAGTTCACACAGCTTAAACTCAACGAAGTACAAATTCTTCGTGGACTTTGTATCTCCAAAATCGTATCAAATCTGATATCCCAAAATCAAATGCTACCGGAGTTTTAGCTGCATTTATCAGATGAATTCAAAATCTTATCTGCGAAACCAAATGTAGTAATTGCTGCCCTTCTCAACTGCATATCTCTATCAAATAGGATTCTCCGACTGTACAGCTACCTAAACAAAATACCAAAGCCGCTTGAATGGGAATCAGATATTCACCTGGAATTATCTTGAATTGTTCGAAATATTAGATACTCTGCAAAGACTGAGAGATAGATATATAAATAAATTTGATAGACAGATAATAGACAAAAGGACGGACGCATGAATGGATACATGGATGCATTGATGGATGGCTCAGTGAATGGATGGATGGTTGGATGGGTGAATGGATGGATGGATGGCTGAGTGAATGGATGGATGGTTGGGTGGGTGAATGGATGGTTGGACGGACGGACGGACGGACCGACGGATGGATGGATGGATGGATGGATGGATGGATGGATGGATGGATGGATGGATGGATGGATGGATGGATGGATGGATGGATGTTAGTTTTCTAGTTAAGGTCCAATGGGTTTGTCAACACTTTTCTCAGTGTTATGTATGTACCACTCAAAACAGGTTGTCATTACACATTGTGCAATTGTTCAAATGAACTGTGTGATGCAAAGCCCGGCGGAATTTGAGAGATACATTTCTAGTAAGACGTGTGAGAGTAGTTTTTTTTTTTTTCGTTTGATGAAGTTGTGTCCGAATATCTTGGGTTAATGGACTAGTGGTAGACGACTACAACAGGGATTCTAAAGCGGATGGACATATATAAAAAATGCTTAAATAATGGAGATGATTATGAGGAGTGGTAGAATAAGCCTCAATTTTGGAAGTGATATGTTTTTTAATACAATATTTTTTATGAATTTATTAAAGCCAAACAATCATTTTCGTATTTCTTGGATCACTTTTGTAGTTGAGAACAATATGAGTGATTGGGCGTATTTTGAAATATAATTTAAAATATAATTTCATTGAGTTGAGACTGTGAGATTGTATCTTTAGGTTCAGATATAAATTGATTTTATATTCTCTTACAACCTACCCCACCTCCCGCCCCCCGTAACGTTAACTTACATATGAGGGAGAGGATAGGGTCTACTTTATGCTTTACAAGTTAGTTAGCGGTGGTACTTTGCCTTTGAAATTTAGTGTAAAAAAGACTTTGCCAGACAACCAGGTGGAGAGAGCCTGCATGTGACTTAACACATTATCAGTGGGTAATATAAACGTAATATCACAAACTTGACAAACACATTGCATTTACGTCTAAGTCTAGCACTGACGATCATAACGTGCTCCAAGATGGATCAATACCCAGGCAGTAGGAAGCAATAAACCTGTTTTCTTCGGGAAGTGCAGCTACCAGCGACACTAAAAGCTGGGAGGGTACCAAAGTGTGCGTGTGCACAAATGTGGGACACATAAATGACATTCGTATTAGTGCGATTAGACTACGGGAAACAGAGGTTAGACAAAGAGGTCGAGATGCACGTTTATTGCCGTGCAGTATCAGATTCGGCAGGCACGTTTACTGTCATTAAACACATCGTTCCAGTTAATGTCCCAGAATAGTGTGCTGTGTCATCCATTGGCCGATATAACGAATACCATGCCGTAACAGTAAGAATGATGAGCATGACGAATGTGAAAGTTGGAGAAGGTACCTTGTTATTGCTGAACGTGCCATTTACAATAAATACTTGGCTTGACCTGAACGCGGAGCACTTTCACTCACCGGCTGTTACACATCCTGATGGTCGCCGTTCTGCTACCTTTCCGGTTGTAATGGGAAAGTTCAAATCACAGGGGAAAGCACACTGCTATTGCTGTCCGCTGGAACTAATGCATATGGAAGAGGTGAAGCAGATAACATCATTGATCAAAGGTCATATAGGAATTACGGAAATAAAAAGCACGTAACGCAGCCTCAAGTTAAATGGAATTCCAAATTAAATTTTTCATCAAAGCATAACGTGCTTGAAAGTTCCTCAGAGAGACAGGCATATAACAGGATTTAATAATGGGGCAAAGTTGGCTCAGAACTGCTGCTCAGTAGGACCTCTTCTACAGTATGATCCATATAAAGATGAATCACTTTAATGGGCTATAACTTTTGAACCAATAATATGACAAGTGCAAGTTAAGCATAATATGACGCACACTGTTCATTCTTCCTCAGAGCAATGTTGCAAGTGTTCTCCAAAGGCATCCATACATATCTGCACTCATTTCACTGTATTCAGTGACGTTCTAAGAAGAGTATCCTGCTCAATGTTGCTTATTTCGTTACTAATGGTTTTAAAGAGTTTAGCAGTTGTCCGAGGTCTATTTTTATACACCATAAGAAAAGTGTAGATAAGTTAGTTCAAGTGATTTGGGGGTACACAGACCTTTTGAGATTAAATGATTGTCAAACTGGTTACAAGTTGCATGGAGGATTTATGATACATTGTTCCGTCTTGCTGGAAATCATCTGTCAATTCGATATCATCACAATAAAAGCAGGTTCTCGCAGTAAGTACTGCATGTTTCTGCTACGACTGCAAACTAAAGACTGTCAACAATGCCAACTGCGCTCCAACTGCTATCAAAATCAACAAAATAGACTACAATTGGCAGTAGTACCGATTCTCCCAGATTCACTAAGAACGTAAAAACAAATTTGCATTTCTACTAGTCTTCATGTGAAATAATGGCGCATTAAAGTAGTTTAAGTTTATATCGAACGCACTCTAGCATTGCCGTCCTCATTTTCATCAACATCATGATTTAGCTCTTACGATTTGTTCCAGCCTCCAAGAAATTTACTCAATATTTTCCAGACCTTTTTTCTAATCTTTTGATTTGCAGATACGCTGACCTAATATTGACGTAGTGTGTTTTGATATTCGTATATGTCATTGATTTGATTAAATATATTCAATAGTTCTCTTCCTTATCCACTCCTCTGTATATTCTTTACTTACATAAACTGCCCACAAGGATCTCATTTCAGAAAACTCCAAAACGCGATATTGCATTCGTATGAATGTTCAGCATTCTGCGCTTTATTGTTGCAATGTTAGTTCTATAGTTTTGGATCTACAACCTTGCAAATTATGTTTCAAATACTCCTTGGGATTATTCCCAACATTCGATAAACTTCCCTTATACTACTGAACTAGTACCCAAAATAACTACGATTTGTAGTTACTGAATGTTAGATTATTGCTTTCAATCTTATTTTATTCAGTTCTGCAGGACTAAACTATTTTGATTAGCGAAATAGTTAAATTATACCTAAGGGATGTATTGTACACGTCAGATGGTGTTGCATCAACATCCGAAGGTAGGCGTTGACGCCGTCCCGTCTCAGAGATCATCTTGCCATCTATGTCGGGGTCATCCGATGTCACCAGTTCCTTTCGAAGCGTATTGCGAGTTCATCCTCAATTATGCTCATGCCATTTTACGATGTCTCGTTTAGAGTTATCCTTTAGTTTAAACAAAAAAAGTGCTCGTTTATTGTCTCATGGTTTCGTTTCTGATATGGTAGGCATTTAAGAGTACATCCAGCAACGGTTCTTTTTACTTTCTCTACTGGTAAGTAGAGGAAGTATTGTACTCCACCCAAAAATTCGATGTCGAGATTTCACCGAAAATATGTTTTGAGACCCCCGGAGTCAAAAAAAAAAAAAAAAAAAAAAAAAAAAAGCATTTTTAGAAAAAGGTCCCTCCGTCCGTGTGAGTGTGTGTTTGCGTATGTCTGTCAGTCTGTGGACAGCAAAACTCAAAAACGAAAAGTCGGTTAAAAACCAAAATTGGTATTTAAATTTAATATCTTTCAAGGATGCAACACGAAGATTTTGAAGAAAATAGCCTCACTCTAAATTACCCTTTACATGGAAAATTTTTAGAAAATTTTCATTTTCTTGAAAATGGCTCTAACAATTTTGATTAAATGTCATATGTATAAGATATTTGTAAGAGAAATGAAATGCATATTTTTAATTTTCTGGCTATAGCCCATGTAATCCTGTTTATTCTGGATGACTTTTGAATAACTTGTAAAGCGTAAGAGATATACAAAATCTTACTATATAAAATTGTTGATCTCGCTAAAACACACAATTTATGTTGGAGTAGATTTTTTTTGTAGAGTGAACCTTTTGGGAGATATTCCTTGTTATTTGTGTCAGTTTCAGAAAACTTAAAACTTTCGTGAAATGGATTTTTTTAATATGTTAACTGTGCAAAGAGAACGGGATCTCAAAGCTTTAAATATTTTACTATCGTTCAAAGCCTACTGTATTCCCATATTCCCCTTGGACCTACGAGGAAATAAGGAATAAGATAATTTGTACAAATGTTTATCTCAACTAACACGAAGAAGATATAGGAATAAGAGTTTGTAAGAATGGCTAGTACGAGAGTAGAGAAAGTCATGTGAGTGCAACACATCAGTATTTTTTTTTCTTTTATCTAACCCCTTCAGTTTTCTGATCCTCACATCAT
The DNA here is from genome assembly GCA_030765045.1 of Tenodera sinensis. NCBI lineage: Eukaryota > Metazoa > Arthropoda > Insecta > Mantodea > Mantidae > Tenodera > Tenodera sinensis. The sequence goes on along the minus strand of CM060965.1, from coordinate 169,918,743 downwards.
TATGGATACCACTATAGCTTTATACAACTTCACCATAGTGTCTTCTGGTTTTATTTTAACGCTCTTAATATTGCCCCACACATTTTTAAAAAATGTACTTGTTTTCTGATTTAAATCCTCATCAGAATATTATGTTATACCACATCCTAAATAATTAAAATTCTGTGTTTGTTCGGTAGCATATATTATTTTACATCTCATTTGATGCATACCCCAGAAAATAATAATTTTGTTTTTGTTGAAGTTATTATACAAATCAAACTTCTCAATGATTTCACACATAACATTTCTGGAAGTTAAATCACACTTTAACTAACTTTACACATATTTGTGTACCATTTTGAAGCATTGCCTCTTGCTCGTATACAATCACCTTATCGATGAACATCTTTATATCATGCCTAACATGCTATCTTGCTCCATTTAGGTACTACCCTTCTGTTCTACAGTTTTCTGCACAATATTTTCCCACATCCAGCATATTTCCTGTTAATCATGATAAATATTCGACGAAAATATTTTAAGTACAGTGCGTTCTAAAAATAGTATTGTTTAAAAATATGCTTGAGGCGATATTACAAAACTCTTTGTACGAGCAAAAGAGAAACAAGAATGTACTCAATGTATGTAGTCACTTTCAAATTGTAGGAAGATTTACATAAGCAATAGCGAATATTTCAGAAGTGGTTAAGGTATAGAAAAGTCTTACAAAAACTACATAGCTACTTATACGTGATCTATATATTACTTTTTTGTTTTTATCTGTTTTTTATTGTTTTTCAGTAATACAATTTGCTTGTAAAGAAAAAAGCACAAAAAAGAGTGTTGCGTTTACAGAAATTTAAAAATATACAGCTCTCTTCGCCATGGCAATATCTTGAACATAAGATTTTTCGATCAAATCCTTGGAGACTTTTTTTTGGGGGAAATTTAGAAATATATTGGAAATTACTCCGGATAAAAACTGCACTGGATTTTACATGCATTGTGTCCATCTAATAGTTATTTAAATATGCACAACGTTATTGCTAACATGAAAGCTCTAAGTATTCACACGTGCAAAATAGCGGTATCTAAAATAGAGGTATTTTTAATTATATATAGTCTACAATTAAAGGAAGGTTCCATGAGGTTGATTCTTCTCCTTTCTCTAGACTGGCCTGTACTGCTATATGTGAGTAGCTTCTTTAGTATCACCCTATACAAATGATTTAATATCCTATTACGCTATACAGCTTATCCAATGGTAATGTCATAACCAGAATTTCATTCCCTTTGTTGTATGCATCTCTTCTCAGAGTTATTGAAATGTTGCAACTTATTCCTGTATCGACCTCCGGGATCCCGGAGGTGGATTTGACGGGGACATCCAATCGGTATCATGTCGAGTGAGCTCTTCATGTTAAACGATGGCGCTCGTAGCTTTCTGGGAAATGATATTGGGGATCTAATCCAATTTTCTTCACAATTTTCTTCTTTCTTAAACTATATATTGAGTCCTTCAAACTTGAGCTGAACACACTTTCCCTGTGAATACAGGGTGTTTAATACGGATTCAGTGAGTTATTAAATATGTTCTAGTTGCACTAATAGACTGGAATCGAATACCTATGGAAACGTCGTATATGCCTGCGACACAGCAGTTTAAAACGACGGATATAATGTGGACATAGATGAAATGAATTACTGGGGAGAAAGCTTAACATATTGTGGTGTAGCAGCTATGGCTCAAGCTTCGGGAGTTTGGCGGCGTCGGTCAGTTGTATATAAGCAGAGGCAACTAAAGCTCTCGCTCACGTAAAAGCCAGAATCGCTATCGACAGATAACCAAAATCTTCTGGAAGTTTCCGTCCCTTTGCCGCCTCCAGAACGAGTTCCCAGAACATTCTAGAATGTTCTGTGGAAAGTTCCAAGGGCTACATAGGAGAGTCTGTTAGCAAGCTTCTGAGTGTGTTTCTGGTGCTACAAATAGTGATGTTCTCCGAGTGAGTTTATGATGAGTGCTGTGACTGCAGTAAGCGCTGCTACTGCAAGAGATTGGAGAGCTATTCTGTTCGATTCCCCAGCGACTGACTCAATAGAAAAAGATGCTTCGCGCTAATTTCATTAAAGGTTATGACACGAAGACAAGTGAAGTGACAGGAAAACCGATTACATTAGTGAACTGACAGCGTGAACTAGGTCAAGTCACAGTGAAAATTGAACTAGGTCACATTAAAAATGACAGCGAGAACTGGATAAAAATCACCATATGCAGCTTTTGCTGGGCTTGGTTTGCTCAGTTTTCCTTAAATAATAATTATCGAGGAAACAGGGTGATTTCGTAAATAATTTGGTATCAAAATTTAAGTATAGTACAGTGTTACGGGTATTGAAGCAAAAGACACTTAGCCTTATTTTCGTATGCATAATGGTTATAGCTAAAGAATTTCATAACTGAATTGTTTTTTTTTCTTTTAATGCAAAATTCCACTCTCCTACAAAACGAAATAAAAGAAAAACAAATGTCATCGAGTTTGGAGTGCGTTATTCAGTAGCGGCTCCTTAGTAAAAGTTTGATTATTGGAAAATTAATTTTAAATGTTACAAATACCTTTATTATGCGCCCAGAAAAATTGTTACAAAAATGTGTAGCAGAGGGACTGGGGCACTGTTTTACCTCTGTGATACTGCACAACGAATTTCTCTTCTCCTCCAGCCACAGATGGACGCTGTCATTAAGTATACAACTCTTCGTCGGACCTGTTTTATATCTCCAAGCTTTATAAATCTGTGTAGCTCCCTCTCTCTCTCTGCTAGTGACAGATATTATAGGTCTAGTGCTCTTTTCATGGTCTTCATCTGTGATTCAGTTTGGTTCCTTCTTTCCTGGTGCTTTGGGATGTGCCATCTGGCCTCTGAAAAACGTGTTTATCACTTTGATCCCATTATTTGGCTTTTATTTTGGATAGGCATAAAATAAAATGTTCTTGTTAACATGTATTTATTTGTTCTGCCTTGCATTCATTGAGTTACCAGGCGTCATGTAAGCATCAACACAGCAAACCTATAAACGAGACGTGTATAAATGGATGAATGGGGGAATTTACTCAAACAACTGTATACATACATTGACCCCTACCAATCGCACGGGTGCACAGGCTGTAAGTGCTGTAATAATACACAAAATAATAAAAGAAGATTAAAAAAGTAAGCACGAAAAAGTACCACAAACCTATTGGAATATAGCATCTTAAACACGTGTACAGTATATATAATATGTTGCCGATGGGCCGTTAAACCGCATTCACTCACTCCCACTCACTCACGATATAATAAAATAATACGTAACATGTTTCTTCGCGCCCGGTTCACTCGTTGGGGAGTCGAACACAAGACATCTCTAATCCCTTGCAATAACTGCAGTCACTGAACCAAAGTCGAAGTACAACGCTTTTCATCGCATCACAAATAACTCACTAACTCACTCACTTGTTCGCTAACTTAACCCGCGAGACTCACTGGCTTCGCGAGAGCGCTTGGTTATATGCCCGTAGGGACCAGCATATACGAGTATGTACTTTGTGGATCTTGAAAAGTCATTCGATAGATTAGAGCCGCATTGTGTTTTAAAAATTTTAGAAAATAACAATGTGGCGAATGGCATTATTAAAATAATAGAAAACATACAGTCTAATAATTTTAGTCAAATAAACATTACAGGGCAATTAACGGAGAAAATCCCAATAAAATGAGGGGTACGGCAAGGTGATTCTTTGTCCATTCCTATTCAGCATCGTGATGGATGCAGTAATTAAAGAGACGAGAGAAGATTTGGGATACACTATGGGAGACAAAACTTCCATATGAAAATCTCATAAATAAAACAAAAGTATTAACAGTTAGTAAAGAACCGTTGAGAGGTAAATTAGAAATTGAAAACATTATACAACAGGTAATGTATTTCAATTACCTGGTTATTAATATTAGTGGAGGAAATATAGTCCAAGAAATTAAGAATAAAATTGTAAAAGCATTAAACATATCTGGATGTGTTAATGATCTAGTACGGAAAAATTAAAACATGAAAAAAGAAACAAAAGTCAAGATTTATAAAGCATTAAAAACAAGCAGGGACCACAAGAACACGACGAATGATGGAAACAACGCAAATGAAAGTGTTAAGGAAGATAGCTGGTAAGACAATGTACAATAAAGTAAGAAATGGAGAAATCAGAGAGATATGTAACATCCAATCGGTAACTGAATAGATACAAAGAAGGAAGGAGGAATGGAATGCACATACATCCAGGACATCAGATGAACGATTAGTAAAAATAACGAGAGACAAAATTCCGGAAGGAAGAAGTCCGGGACACCAAAAAAGAGATGGAAAGATGGATTGATTCATGTATAAAACAGGGGATTGCGTGTAACATAAAGAGGAGGGAATTCCAGAACGTTCGAGATGGAGAAACTTGCAGAAGATCATAGTTATCTGGTGACAGCGCTACTGATATTTACGCTGGGTGAGTGCACTGCTTATCGGTTTACCGTGCTGATTGCCCGGCACCGACCTTGCGCTGTAGTGCTGTGTACCTACATATATAACACTAACACAAATGTTTAGCTCTTCTTATACCCCCCTTTACCACTATCAGTCGTCTCCGATCTGAGGTGTCTCGCCTTAAGTAGAACTTCATCCCCTCCACGACTTCACTGTCTGCCAGTAGCGTCCACCCGGAAAGGATTGCGGACATATTTTCCCCACCATTCCTCCGTACACTTACATCTTGCTATAATATACACTTAGACTTCCTCCTCTAAGTGAGGTGGATTATCTTACTATTTTCTCAGTAACTTTTATTATCATCCGCCATGCTCGCAGTGTAAGCCACGCCAGTCCCTGTCTAATGAGTTTAGCTCCAACGAAACAAGTAGGTAATCCAAGCATGTGGTGTCAAATCTCTTCAGAGGTAACCAGCTTAATTTGAAATCCACGAAAATCTAAAATCAGCTCATAGTATGGAGAACAACCTGAAATTTGCACATTAGGCATTAATTTATGATTGCGTTAGAACTGCATAGGTGGAACAAATACTTATTCTTGCGAAAAATATTCTTACAAATGTCTATTTTTCTACCCACTTCATCTTAATTTGGGATAAAGGTTTGTATGAATGGTTTAATGACATATTTCATTTTAGATATGATAAAAAATAGTGGGATACAGTAGACTTACGCGACAGTCAAGCATTTTAAGAGCTGGTCGCTATGTAATGGCTTTGAAATGGGAAACACAAGAGCGCAATCTTTGCATCCGCTTTTACGCACGTAATATGAAATCTAACCACACACAGCTGAGACACTCGCATCCTATCGTCCGTTCAATTCCTCAAGATGGACGCTGTTGTAGTCGGTCTTGCCTATCTCGTATTAAAAAGAAGGCAAAAGGAAGAAGTTGGTGGGTACACCCAATATCAGCGAGAGGTATTTGCACGGCAACTTTTACACACTGTATCCTCCACTCCCTGAAGATAGTGACAACATTTTTAATTTCTTTCGAACGTCAGCTTCTTCATTTAATGAACTTCTTTCAAATACAAAGGGACGCTTGTCCTTGTACACATCACAAGCGGTATCCCATAACACAGGACTAATTTCAACCTCACTTATTAATCGCTCTGCATCAATGTTTGCAATTGCAGAGGCTCTTGGAGAAGCAGAACACAAACTAAACGCGCTGAATGTGAAGTGTTTCACTTGTTCTCTTGTTATGGTAGTTAGCTGAATGCGCACGCAGCTTGCAGATTACGCGCGTTTTAGCATTTCAATTCTGCTCCCCGCTAAGACGCACGTTTACGCTCGCTTTGCTTTCATGGCCTTGATTACGCGCTGAGCATGTGTGTTGTTCCATTAGATGCCCAATGAAGCTAAACTGCGAGCATATTACATGCCTAAAGCGCACGCAAAATAAACGATCGTGTGTCCTTAGGGTTATGGTTTACCTATTAGGTAAAAGTCATTGGGAATGATAAGGACTTCAAAGGGTATTCCGAGAAAATTCAAGAAATATATTTCATTTTTCATTAAAATATCTTAAATATATAGAATTTTAATCAATATCGTTAAGAGTTATTTTTGAGAAAATCAAAATTTTCGAAAAATATTCCACGCAAAGGATAGCTTAGGATGGAAATATGTGTTTGAAAATCTTCGTCTCGCATCTTTGGAAGATGCTGAACTTCATTACTACTTTGTTGAGCTGCACTGTTTCACAGACTGACAGACGCATACACGCCACACAGACACGCCTACAGAGGTATTTTTAGAGGTGGCGTGTGTCGTAATGTTGCGCAGTAGTTCATGGTCGAGTCCACTTGTCTATTGCAAGACAATTGGTTAGTATCTCTTCGACTTCTAGCCCACTAGTCAGCAGGCTGCTGGTGGAATCTTACCCCCACCATCGCTTTGCGTGATGTCACTCGCGCATATCCGAGCAAGGTCACGCGCCACCTCTAAAAATACCTCTGTACATCCTTTTCTAAAATGTTTGGATTCAGGGAGTCTCAAAACATGTATTTCCGATGAAATCTTGATATCGAATTTTTGAGAGGAATTACTGTACGTAAGTACGTAGCAGAGAAAGTAAGTTGTAAAAATCGTTGTGTTACCTTTCCTGGAGCTTGACCCTCTAGATAAACTTTAGGTACTCACCTGAAACAGAGAAGAATAAAAAAGGTTTGTTTGGAACTCTGTTTTTAAAATGAGATATAACATACGTGTTTACTTTTCCAAATGAGAGAAAACATAATATAACAATGATTTATTTAAAAGAAGAAAAATCTGATACGTTACATTCACTTACTTTCTCATTCATTTTTATATTCCATATAACTATTGCCTTTATAAAATCTTATTCTATCTATTCCATGTTATTCAATAAAAAGTTTATAGAAATAGTTTCATCACACATTTCCATTGTAGGTATGAGAGGAATATAGGAGGCTGAAGCGGTTGTCAAATTTTTAAAAGCTGGGTCGCTAGGTGATGGCTTTGAATGCTATGATCTTTGTATGACATCAAGAGAAATAAATATGTTGATCAAGCAAATAAAATATAAATGGGATATTTAAAATGAGCGTCAATATTGTGAGTGCATGTGAGTGCAACACAACAGATTTTTTAAGAGTATGCAATTTTAAGGCCAGTATTCAGTGTAGAGTTTAAAACATCTGACTATCGATTTGGTTTTCTCTGTCCCTCTTGTAATTACAAGGAAATGTGCAACTAATGAAAATATTTCTGAAAATGTTTACCTCGATTAGCATGAAATAGCATATCAAATAAATGTGCAGAACTTACATAAACGTAAACGGCTGTGGGTAGAGGAAGTTGTCAATCTAAAACGTTAACACTTTTAATATGCTGTGCACAGTTTCCTGCTCGGAATTCTCAAAGGTCTCTACTTTAAATCCTTCTTTGTGTATGTGTACTTTTGCACTCCTTTAACCTATAGTTGCGATACCATGGAGTTTAATTCATTGGTAACGCCATGGTGGCTAGAAGTGCTTGTAATAGTACTCTTTCCAGAAACTACGACATTCCATTATCAATACCCTTGTATTTCCTTTCTTTTCTTTCTCTAGTCTATTTCAATTTACCTTCCTTGAATAAAACACTAAAATACTCGGAAACATCACACAGTCTCGGCTATCTTGGCCTGTGCTTCATATATAGCTAAATTATCTAGCTGCAGGGGAAATGTATCCATTTGTTCCGATAGCCAGGCAGCATCAAAAGCACTGTGTGCTGTTAGAATAACATACACATTGTTGTGGGAATGCCTAAGGGTACTTGGATAGTACTCAGTCTTATGCTCCACGCATTGGGATATAAAGGCGATGAAATTTCAGATATTTAATCAAGGAAGGGGGCAGGTTCAAGGTTCGTTGCTGCGGTACCTTACTTTGGGAGAACCATCCAAAACGTGACAGCTGATGTAGTTCTTTGGACTAGCCAGTTGTACTAAGGGCTCTGAAGTTCTGTAGCCAGTGTCATTAGCTAATCATGGAACTTGTACATGAGTTTAAAAAACCGAGCGAGGTGGCGCCGCAGTAGCATATACCACTCGCATTCGGTAGGTTGTGGGTTTGATTCCCGTGGTCGACCTTCCTGATACCTACATGTTTGTTTGTTTGTTTGTTTGTTTGTTTTCGCTAGACAAAGGCGGGAAGAATGCTTACACCCCTCCAATTTCCTGTCCCTCCATTTCCCTTCGTCACTCCGTTCTCTTCAGGATGAAGTGCAGGCAATGGGACCGGCAGCCCTGCCATGTGAGGACCTTGTGCACTGTAACTGCTATTCTCGGAGTATGGATGGCGTTGTGATTGTCTGTCCTGCTAGGAAGACTGCATGGCGAACCCTAACGCCGGTGTGAATAATCTCCAGCTCCTGTTAGGAATCCTCACGCTGGCTAGAGCTCCCAGGCTTAGTTCTGACTCGCCCGCAGAGCGCTCCCATCTCATCCTTTCCTTCCGGGGGTCTCACATACAATAACCAATGTGTAAGGTTCAGAGTGGACTCCGCTTCTAATCCAATCCAAGGGTATAAGGTGTCGATGACCCTCAGAAAGGAGCGAATGGGTATGTTAGTATGTACATACACTGGGCGCAGTTCTCTTCGAGGCATAAGTGTAGAGAGAAGGATCAAACCTTCATGCACATGTAAGCGTGTGGCGTATACACAACACACATTATTTCTCTGGGATATCCTTTATAGAACCGGAGGATATTCAACCGACTGAACATAGGAGCTTGGCTAACTACAGTACTACCTGGAACTTGAGTAGATTTCAAAGTACAAGGGGCGTAATGGGCCTTTCTCTCGCCTACGTACGGGTCTCCAGAAAGGTGTCAGCCATTTTCTAAAGAATCAATCAACCACCTCATCTTTAAATGACACTTCGAATTATCCTAAAGAGTATCTTATGATCGCATTTTAGAACTACAAACGAGTATATGCGAGATGCAGATGTGAAACTTAGTGGCGTTTTTCATTACAGTGTTTATAAATTGTTATACTTGATGAATACTTTCATCCGTTTTATGCCTAAAATCCTTCCGATTACGAAGCTTATTATTTTTGTCTCCTAAGTAAGTAAATTTATATGTGTATACACTCATGTCTTTAGCTTGAAAATTGAATTCAAAACACCGTGTGCAAATAATTTTATATTGTTCTTTTCTTTCTGAGAAAAACTGAAAATGGTTTCAAACAGCAGAGCACCTGATTGGTTTGTGGGAAAAGAGTTAAAAGAAGAGAAAGAACAACTATCATACCAAAGTGGACACTTATTAAGATACCATTTATCAAGATATCTGTATCTATATACCTAACAACCTGTGTAGTTGTTGGAGCTATAGTGTGAACAAGAATACTAATGTTTCACGACTGTTTTAACAGCTCCATTTCTGTGGTAAACATTCTGTGGATGTTTTTTTTTTCTCTCTCTCTCATCCTTCTACGCGCGCGCGTGTGTGCGTATGTGTGTGCGTGTATGAAAACTTAAAGCCCGTTTTTGTTTCATTTGGGAGATTTGGGAATGAAAGAATTTTCCAGACCTTACCAGAATATTTCAGTAATGAGGCATGTGGAAAACTTCGGGAAAGGTCTCAGTCAGCCTGATGGGAGCTGTGCAGTTTAAAACTTAGGGTTACCTTTACCTTTTTCTTGTTTTTCATTATCTTCCGTTAGATATTCGGGTTATATTACGTTACAACATTACGGAATGCACAATGGCGTTACTGCCACGGTAAGCGAGAAACAGTGTCAAGCAGTGACCTTTACTTTATATATCAGCTTTAGCTGATCAACGTTTGACACCCACCAGCTGTGGCATTATCGAACATTCCGAGAATATGACTGATACAACATTTAGCACTCAGTTGTCCGCCTTCTTTATCGCCATCGCCATCGCAATCCTGGGGATTAAACACTCGATTGGAATCCACCAAACAGATACTGGAGTTGGCTGTTAATGGAAACGTTGATCCCAGTATTATTGCCCACATACGAGCACTACACGAACTGTAACTCATTTGGATGAAGCGATATCAGGTAAACATGCCCGCATATTCGGTGTCACAAGAAATTACAGTTAACAGTTGGATAACGGCGTAATTTTCGATACAGAAATGTCATTATTCGATGTGATTCAGCACATGATGAAATAAATGGCATATCGTATGTGACGCGAGGTAACAAATTGGTTATACCATTGATGCATAATTTTTATAGTTTACTAATTCGTCAATGATAATTAAATATTAAAATAGCCTTAAGTACGCCGTCAAATGTTACAACGAACTGTATCTATTAAGATGCGGTACCTACTCTTAGACAGGCTCCATTTATTTCTAAGTATAAGGAAGTTTTTTACAAACAGTTGAGAAAGTTTAAAAAGAGGAGTTAATATCAGAGAAACCATATCTTAATAATAAGGTATAGGAATTTCTGAGCACTAAAACCGGAACGCAAGGAACAATGTTGATCTGTCACTGGATATACAAGGGCTGGAAAGAAACAAGTGGCAACATTGTTTTATCTCCGCACAAGGATTTTTATTTGAGCTGCAGTTGGCAACACATTGGAGCTATGCAACACAGCTAGCGGCGTTAGTGTATGTGCTTCAGTAATAGTTGTGCTGAATGTAAGTAGTCAAATCACACCGGCCTAAAGGGGATTTTTATTCAAAGCTCGAAATGCATAAGCATTGAAGTGGTCCGCAAGAACCGCCAGGAAATGTCACTCTTATACTAAAAGCATTTATTTTATTGGTGGCTTGAATCTCTCATTAGTTAACTGTGTAACTAATTTCGGTTTCAACCGTATATTCTGCAATACAGGTTCATACAGAAACGCTGCAATTACAAAGTGTTCATCAGCTTGACAATAAAGTAACTCTCGTTGCTGTACAGAACTTTTCGCTAAAGGAGAGACTCTGTGGGCGCAGAGAAACATTTTCCGAGCCTAATGGAGGGAAGTGGAGTGCAATATAGACCGACTTCACTTTGAAGTCGGGGAAGTTTCTTTTAATTGGCAGCCCTTCGGCATTAAAGTGAGTTTCCTTTGGAAACTAACCTAAAGTGATCAAATGAAAATATCTCTAGTACAGAGTTTAATTTGGACCATTTAATGCCTTAAGACTCCATTCTCACTTAAGTACCATGCTGCAATTTTCTTCCAATGAAGTTTTTGCATGTATATTTCCTAAAGCTATTAGTAAAGTATGTTAATTTACTGTTTCTAATGTTCCTAATGATACAGTAGCTCTATGCTCCGTAGAAACAAACCTGTCTGCACTTCTTTTGTCTTCAATATCAAATTAATTGCTATCGTCATTGTTTGTTTTATCAAAGTATACACTATAGTAAATAATGTTCAAATATATTGCGGTACCCAGCTGATATAATTCTGGAAATTGACAGCGTTGTTGCAAACAAAATATAATACTTATACATATTACACCTGCATTTTGTTTCGGCTTTAGGTTACAACTGGTATGATCAGGGCCCAATTTAGGAGACCTAAAATGCTTGAAAAATGCTCTACAAAACACTCTAAATTTAAAGAAACTTACACAAAAATGGCAAACATGACCTAAAACTGTGATTTGTTTAATTTATTAAAATTAGAGTGCAAAACGTTATAAATGAAATTAGACATGGGTATTACTGATATACATATATCAATAATGACGAAATAATTTAGAGGATTAATTATAAACTATAGTGGCTGCGAAGGCTCAACGTCAGCTACCTCACACCACTACGGTGCTATGCAACACCTGATAATAACGACTAAGAACAAAGGCCGCTTCCACACAGTTCGAGAAGCTTCGCCGGCTTGTTACGAGAAGCTTCGCGTAATGTCCATTTCAAGAAAAGTCGCCAGTACCTAATTCTCGGCTATATAAGCGAGTCGGCACGGACTGAGGTGAGTTTAGTGTTGCAGTTTTAGTTGTCAGGACAGCTGTGAACAGTTGAGCAGTGATTGTATCAAGGTTAAGATACAACAGAGCAGCTATGAGTTGCAAGGTCACAAGTTGTGAATTGTGATTAAGTCTTAGAAGAAATAAAGTAATATAAAAGTCACAATGTATTTGTGGCTGGCTGCGTAGCTCAGTGGGTAGAGCATCTGCTTACTGTGCAAGGGGTCACGGGTTCGATTCCCGGCTGGGGGTGGTAATATTTATCTAACCAAGATTATTCCCCATGCTTGCAAAGTTTGAAAGTATAAATGGGAGTGTGAATGTGTATGTGAATTTAATTTACAAAACATCTAAAGACCCAAAATCCTCTGTTAAACGAGTGACCCATTGCCGATAGACCAATATGTTCCACAGGAGAGGCCACCGATATAAACCCTTTTTTTCGAAGTGCTTCAAAAGGTGCATGTACTGGGAATTCTTTATATATAATTTTTTGTGGAATGTGATACTTCCTCTACTTATAGTAGGAGAGTAGTACAGAGGGTAAAAACTTGAACACATTATCTGACCGAATTAAGAAATTGTAATTACAGTATTCCAGCCACAGCGTTCAGTGCTTGTCAGAGGAATTTTTCATGTTCTTTCTCTCCCCAAATTTTATTGAGTATTTGAAAGCCTAACTAGAGCACTATATAACGGAAACATGCTGTGTATTTTCGCTAATGACATTATAAACTGCAGGGAAATAAGAAATAAGTGAATGGAGAGTTAATGAAGATGAAACGTGAAAATGTAATTATCTGGGCATAACTCCGCAAAGCTTCGCTATATCACATTGAGGTTGCGGCAGGCAGTGCACGCACACACAACTCAAACAAGGCTACATTTCATGTAAGATAATTAAGTTCCAGTAGAGAGCCTGCTTGTCAATAAATTGTAAGGCTTATCAACACGATCTTCATGCTTGCCGTACTACGATTCCAGCAAGAAAGAAAGAAAAAAACTGGAATGACAAATGAGGGGGAAACTATGTGACGCATTAACCGATAAAGCGGAGAGCTCTTTGTCCAGCACGTTATAAATGTGTTACGGAGCACCGAAATGCGGGGGTTGGCGATTAGTTAGAATTGACAGAAAATGTCATCGCTTCTCTGCCGCAATCCACGACTTCCTCTGCAAGTGCGGAAGAAGATCACAAATTGTCGGGAAAAAAACCCGCACTTTAGGCCTGAAGAATTAATCTGTCCTCCGTGCAGCTTATTCAGTTCGTGGAGTAGTACGAAAGATGACACTGCAGATAAATTTTATTTACTTCGGATATAGTTACAGTTAACTTGTTACTGTTATTTTGGCCTTTTCACAAGTAACGTCAACCGCGCGGCGCACACCAAAGAAAGGCCGGGGTCAAGCTGCTCCACATCTCATGGCAGGCTATAGGTGGATCAAAGGCGCTCAAGATCAGGCTGCTCGTGACACTCTTTGTGAACACGTGACAATGAGCGAGGCACGACAAAGGATTTTCGAGATTATTCGCGAGGCGTCCGGCGTATTTGTAGAGGTTCCAGAAAAGGTGAAGTTCGAGAAAGGTCCGGGCTACATCATCCTCGCTATATAAGGAGGCGACGAGAGTAGTACTAGAAGTTATAGACATGAGTAAGCGCAGCAAGCAGTGTTTTTGAGTGTGTGTATGTGTGTGTGTGTGTGTGTGTGTGTGTGTGTGTGTGTGTGTGTGTGTGTGTGTGTGGTTGCGTCGAAGTAAAGCCAGTGAAACAATTTAGTGAGAGTTGAGTAACTGTATCTTCAAAGTCACCTGTTTGCGAGACATAGAAGGTGAAGAAAGAAAGGTGTGAGTCAAGGTTATGAGATAAAAACAATTGTGAGTTGTAATATCACACGAAACTAGAACTATGTAGTTGTGTAAAGGTTTTGGAGGAGAAAGTGAAAAGAGAAACAGAGAGAGAGAGAGAGAACTCTACTGATTTTGTCGTCTCTCTCACAATGTGTTATATACTTAAATACCATGTCCAATTTAATAAATGTCGTTATGCTTCCTGTAAATTCCACTACCCTCTAAGGAGTGTTTCGGTCCCTTCAGCAGCCGTAATGCGGGCGCTGCATAACTCGTGATACTTCAGCTATTAATAGAAATACGTGTGGCCGCACTTGTGAAACCGAGGGCGTTATTCGAATTGGGTTGGACTCGGTGGGACAGTAGTTCCCTATACAAGTTAAGAGAACTGGTAGAAGCTGTCAGCTCTACCGAGGTTAACGGTAGACTTCCCTTGTGTACCCACTTTGGTCCCTGCACAAACTTCGCGTAGGGGGAGCTTTAAAGAGTATTTTCCCCATGGAAGAAGAGCCTCTCTGTTTGGCGCCTCCCGAGTTGTATCTACGTAGGTGTGCTTCGGCTCTGGATGCACATTCCTTATGACTTCTCAGGCTGTTTCCATAAAATTTAAGACATACATTTCATTTATAAATGAAAATACGTTAAACAAATAGTATTTTAACCAAAAGTTTATTTAACTTTTTCTAAAAATGCATTTTTTGAACTCAGGGAGCTCCAAAATCCAAAATGCCAAAGGTATAAATTCAGATATTGAGATAAACGGTACATTTGTGTATTTATTCGTGGTGGACAAAGCGGTGCTGGGGCGGGTTTCTTTCGGGTTCTCCAGTTTCCCCCGCCATCTCATTCCAGCGGTGCTCCATCTTCATTCCATGTATCATCAGTGTCACCACCGGCGGAGCCATATAGTAAAAGCGGGCGTTAAATACTAAAAAAAAAAAAAAAAAAAAAAAAGGCAGGTTAGTTAATATGTATCCACTGGTTGTTTTTTTCTCTAAGTGTAACATTTTTTCGACAAACCAATCACACAGTTGACTGCCTGACGTTTTTTTGCATGGTTGTAACTGCACCGCAAAATGAACAACGCCTATGATATAGACTATCTATCTTGCTTCACACAATGCGTGGTCAACCGGCTTAGATAATGTGAGGTCATTGGCCTTGTAGAAACCGTTCGAACTCAGTTCTGATACAGCATTCGTTCCTCCCACTCTGCGTCATGTTTTTTTTAATGATATGCCTACTTGAAGGTAGTAAACAACCTGAAAGCATACTGTTCTTAATAAATAAGATTATAAGTCCTAAAATGAAGCCAATATTGATGTAATATTGTTCATTACCCTGTTCTCAATTACCAGTACAAATATCTGCACTTATACCTCCGACAGCTGTAAAAGGTATATACACGGAACTCACAACTGTCGAACTACCCAGATCTACTGTGCGCTGACACTTTCTAGGACAGGCATGTCAAACATCACTCCCAGGGTATGAAGAGAGGAGTCCACCACTTCTTAACTGCAGTAGCACGCGCTAGTAGAGCCGGTTTTTGCTTTGTTTTTCTCGCTCTCCGATTTGAGGGGAGGAAAAATAGGGGCATATTTTCACACTTGGCGAGTGCTGTTTGACATGCCTGTTCTAGAAGGCAGGGATAAAGTGAGGTAGCTATAAGGCCGTAGGTATACGGGCCACAGAAACGTGCGAGAACATTGCTTACAATGCATTAACCGGTACAAAGGATGAGAAGAACCTGCCTATCAAGCATTAAAAGGATTGGTGAATGGGTAAAAGCTCCAAGGCAGAGAATGATACCGAATATACATTACATAATGTCTCAATAAATAGTGCAAGTGGAAAGCGAAGAACAAGAAGAAATTAAAGAGGCTCGTACCTGCTGTTGGACAGATTAAACTTTCCACCTCACTGGCCAACAATGGGCTCAAAAATAGTTGATTCTTATTAATTTATACCTGCTGAATTCACAAATAACCTAAAAAAAATGACTGACTAGCTCTAGTTTTGGCAAAAAAGTAAGAAGTCACTTTTGAGTCTACATTTTCTGTTTGGGGAACATTTTAATTTTGAAATAGGCACACCTATCAACTGATAAATGTTCTTCAGCTGTTTGTAGGTTATAAACATCATATCGTTGCTGAGAGTGCACGATTAATGTTGTTTCTCTTGTAATTAGTATATGGAATTCTGGTGTTTTGAGCCTTTTAAGATGTAAACTTTATTAAAATGCCACAAAAGTGTGTAAATTCAGAAAATAACTTTTGTTACATTCGCGGGGAAGTACTATTTTCATCACAGGAATGGAATCTGACACCCTATGTGAAAATTGCATATGACATTATTTGGTATGAAGAAAGGGGACCAGGATCAGTCATGGCTCCAAACATACCTTTAGCAACTCTTGTTGTGTTATACTAGGAGAATGTCTGAGAGCCTAAAAACCATATGACTGCTATTTCTGATTGACTGCACCTATAAAAGCAGGATTGTCAATGACAAAAGAGGAATACTCGAATCTATTCAACCTATTCGAAATTCAGATACATTACCACTTCCTATGGAATGGAGGCAATTCATAGATTCCTCCAAGCTAAGTTTGAAAGCAGTATTACTTCACAACGGAATCCTTCTATTCCTATTGGTCATGGAGTTTACATGAAGGAGACTTATGCAAACATGAGAGCCTCCTCAAGTCAATCAAATGTACTGAACAACAAACGAAAATGGAACAGAGATATCAGGATCATTGGAACGAAACAATGCTTGCAGATTCCTCCTGGTCTCTATATAGGGATGATACCGAACTCACAAGAAGAAAACCAAAAGATCCGTCCAACTGCTAGGAGTTCTTCCATCAGTTTAGAACTCTTTGAATGCAATGGTCATCAAAAAAATTTAACCTGGCTTTCAGAGTTACATATTTCAAGTGGGTCGTTTTCTCTTAGTCTATTAAAATAACATATTTCCACCTATTGTGAATCACAGAAACTGTGGCTAATAACATTTTTTACTTTCTCTACTATAAGTAGAAGGAAGTATTGTATTCCACCCAAAAATTCGATGTCGATATTTCACCGGAAATATATGTTTTGAGACCCCCTGAATAAAAAAAAAAGCATGTTTAGAAAAAGGCCCGTGTGTGTGTCGGTGTGTCAGTCTGTGGACAGCATAACTCAAAAACGAAAAATGAGTTAAAAGTCAAAGTTGGTATTTAAGTTTAATGTCTTTCAAAACTTTGAAGAAAAAAGCCCCACCCTAAACTACCTTTTACATGGAACATTTTTCGAAAATTTAGATTTTCTTGAAAATGGTTCTAACGATTTTGATTAAAATGTCATATGTTTAAGATATTTGTATGACAAATTAAATATGTATTTTGAATTTTCAATGTAGTCCTGCTTACTCTGGATGACTTTTGAATAACTGGTAAACCATAAGAGCTAGACAAAGTCTTACTGTACAAAAATGTAGATCTCGCTAAAACACACAATTTATGTCTAAATAATTTTTTTGTACAGTGAACCATTTCGGAAATATTCCATATTATTTGTGTCAGTTTCGGAAAAGAAAAACTTTCGTGAAATGGAACATCGTTGTTCATTTTTTAATATGCTAAGCGTGCAAAGAGAACGGGATTTCAAAGCTTTAAAACATTTGACTATCGCTCAAAGTCTACTGTATTCTAATATTCCCGTTGCACCTACAAGAAAATAAGCAATAAGATAAGTTGCACAAATGTTTATCTCAACTAACACGAAGAAGATATAGGAATAAGAGTTTGTAAGAATGGTTAGTACAAGAGTAGAGAAACTCATGTGAGTGCAACACATCCATTTTTCTTTGTTATATTCATTTTTCTCAACCCAAAATTAGTAGGGTTTGACTCAAGTTTGAAGTGAAGGAGACAATTTTTTTTCTTTGCAAGCGTAATCGTCAGGTAAACCTTCCAGCGTCTTCATGAAAACTCGAGGGAAAAGTTAACCAAAACACGCTACGCCGGAGTGACGCTGTTTTCCACATACCTCGGCACACCGCATCGCTGTCATGATAAGAGTCCACTTAACCTCCTGACATACCAGTTCTACGTCACTCACTATCAAGGCTATTGTTATACTTCACAACGCTTCCTTATTCCGTTTAGTTTAGGACCCGTTGCCTGAACCGCATCACGAACTTCTTTTGCGACTAATCCAAACACGAGGGCGCGGCTGTTACCGTTTCTACTACGAACCCGGAGCGGTTGTATAAATTAAACATTCTGTCCCTCTTTACCTTCCCTGCCCCCTACCCGAGGTGTTGTATTTCATCCAAACATCCTATGTTGAGATTTCACCTGAAAAGATCTGATGTGTTGCACTCAGGACTTTCTCTACTGTTGTGCCATTCGTACAAACTCTTATTCCTCTACCTTCTTCGTGTTAGATGAGATAAACATTTGCAGAAATTATCGTATAGCTTGTTTCCTTGTAGGTGCAACAGGAATATAGGAATACAGTAGGCTCTGATCGATTGCCAAATCTTTTAAAGCTTTCAAATTCCGATCTCTTTGCACAGCTAACATATAAAAAAAATGAATAACAATGTTCCAATTGACGAAAGTTTAAGCATTTCAAAAGTTAATACAAATAACAAAGAATAACTCCAAAATGTCTGACTATAAAAACAAAAACAGAAAAAAAAGGACATACATAGTGTGTTTTAGCAAGATCTACATTTTTTATACAGTAAGATTTGGCTTATCTCTTACGTTTACCAGTGATGCAAAAGTATCTAGAGTAAACAGGACTACATGGACTATACCCAGAAAATTAAAAAAATACATGTTTCATTTGTCACAAAATATCTTAAACATATAGCATTTTAATCAAAATCGCTAGCACCATTTTTGAAAAAATAAAAATTTTCCACCTAAAGGGTAGTTTAGCGCGAAGAAATTCTCTTCAATATATTGGTGTCGCATACTTGAAACATAATCTTAACTGCCAACTTTGGTTTCTGAACGACTTTTCGTTTTTGAGTTATTCTAATCATCTGAGGAATGTTATTGTTATATTGTTCACAGACACACATGCGTGTGTGTGTGTGTGTGTGTGTGTGTGTGTGTGTGTGTGTGTGTGTGTGTGTGTGTGTGTGTGTGTGAGAACAATATAACAATAACATTCCTCGAATGAATACCAAATTTGATAATTATGTTCAGATATTCCAAATATGCGACACCAAGGTTAAAAACATTCCTGCCACCCCAAAATACCCTTCAGCAATATAAATCAATTTTACTATGAGCATCAAAATATTATTAGTATTATTAATATATATATATATATATATATATATATATATATATATATATATATATATATATATATATATCTACATGACAAATAAAATGCATATCTTAATTTTCTGAGAGTAAACTGTGAAGTCCTCCTCATTCGAAATGAATTGTGTATAATTTTGTTTAAAATAATGAGATACAGAAAAAAAAAAAAAAAAAAAAAAAAAAAAAAATCGCGCCACATTAAAATGTAGTATTTTAAGTAACGTTTTCTATGGCATCAGCCATATCCAAGTTATTCGTTATCATTGTTCAGAATTTTTAGTACTTGGTAATTTATTCAGTTATTTCTCGAAATGTCACTGAACGAGTATGAAATTTCAAGGCCAGCATAAATATCGATTCTGTTTTCTGTGTCTCCTTTGTAACTGCTAGGAAATGTGTAATGAAAATTATTGCGAAAGGTTCATTTCATTACCATGGTGTAAATAGCAAAATAAGCTTTGGAACTAATATTATTGTGACGCTGGCCGCGGCACACAACAAAGGACAATCGGGACCAAATTTACGTCACACCACACACCAGGCACGGCGCATATCAAATGAGTTCAAGGTCAAGTTGCCTCACACCACACATGCGAGCAAACGAGACAACAATGAGCGCGGCACGTGAAAGGGGTTTTCGAGATTATTCAAGAAGTGTCTAGCGACCGGTGTACTTACAGAAGTTCCAGAGAGCGTGAAGTTCGAGAAAGGTCCTTGTTACGTCATACTTGCTATATAAGGAGACGAGGCGGCGAGACAAGAGAGACAGACAGTTTTAGTGTATGTATGTGTGTGCGCGCGCGCGTGTGTTTGTGTGTTTGTGTGTGTGTTGTATGTAGCAGTTGTTGAATCACGGACTGCAGACTGTGTTAACAAAGAACGGGGAACTGTGTTGTTGTGTATTCAGTTAGAACAAAATAAAGTGACAGAAAATGTAACTGGATTGGATTTTGTCTTTTTTGTCACATTGGTGTCAGAAGTGGGATTTGTCAAATTGTAATTTTGTTAGAATATGTAGTAATCATACAAAATAAAGATAGTGGGCAGAGAAAATCATATGAATGTGACATCGGATCTTTAAGATTGTGTACATGCAGATAAGACCAGAAAGAGCATTAAAATATGAGCAAAGCTATGCTATTCTATCTTTCGAAAGGCATGCGGCCTAGTTACAGTACGAATGCTTTGGCCAATAACCTCTTCAGATACAAATCAATGCGAGTGTTGGTGGTGCAGTGTTCTTATTGAGCTCGTAGAACGCGTAACCTCAAAATGACAGACAAGAAAATTTAATTACATAAAAGGAAACGCACACCTTAATTCGGTTAATTCACGAAAAAATTAAGAAAAGTTGCATTTGCATCTTAAAATGTTCAGATTAGACAGACTTCTCTTGTTCTTTCTGCTAATGAGATCCACAGGAGAAATCGATAAGGTATACCGTTATCGAAACTTAGTAAAATCTAACATCTAACTTAACATCCAGCGGCAGCGTTGTTGGTCTTCATTCCTAGGTTTAGTCCAGCGATGTCCAACCTTGTCTCTTTAGAGACGCTTGCATAATTAGCTGCTGCTTCCCTATCTCCGACCTTCAGAGGTGCCTGTGGCAGAGTCAGTATCCATTGACGGACACAAACAGGCGATTCCATGGCAGTTTCTAAGTCATACCTTGAAGATCTTTTTATTCTGGATGATTTTTACATAAATGCTAAAAGAATAAGAGAAAGTCAAAAGCTTACTATATAAAGAATGTGGATCTCGTTAAAACACGCAATTTATGTAAAATGCTTCTTTTTTGTTTTGCGTGAACCACTTCCGAGATATTCTTTTTTATTTGTTTGAGTTTGCATATTATACGTTTCTCAAACAGTAATATGTTATTCGTTTTATTTGTCTCTTGGCATTGCAAAGAGAATGAATTTCAAAGGCATCGCATAGCAAACAGCTCTTAAAACATCTGGCTATCGCTTAAAGCCTACTGTATTCCCATAGTGGCCTTGCACCTACAAGAAAATTAGCAATAAGATAGTTTCTGAGAGTGCTAATGTCGATGTAGAAGATAGAGAAATAAGCATTTGCAAGAACAGTGTGTATAAGCGTGTGTACAGCTCTACATATATTTGCGAAAAGAGTTACTCCAAATTCAACTATATTAAAAGTTTGTATCACAACATGTTACGCGACGATCACTTGGTGTATCTTCTAAGGCTATGCAATTCGACTTTATCGCCAAATATTGACAGACTTCTTAAACGTAACCAGTACCAAAGAAGTCACTAATGAACAGAGGTTTATCGCATAAGATTTGAAAGTGCTTTCGTAAGTCAAACGCAACGTACTTGTAGCCAAAACCGCCACTGCAACAGAATGCGTATCTGAGTGAGTGGCAAGTCCACATAAAATGGAAGGAGATAAATCCAACTTCCCTTCTTTCGCAGGTGTTGGACATCGCTGGTTTAGCCTTACAGCTCATCCATCGCAGTATTTCCACCTCAAGTACCCAAAGAACAAAATGGTATTCTCCTGACCGGGTCCTTCCGAAGTGCTTGTTTCTCTGTATCATTTCGTCCAGCTCGAATATATTCAACTTTTTCTCTCGAATACTTTTAATTGCATGGTCTCTCTTCTAATACTTTTAACCTTTATCACAAACCTCACTCAGCAGCAGGGATCTTGTTTTTTCCTTTTTGTTTCAACAGCCTGTGGCAGTGTTATAAAATGTAATTAAATCATTGTTATTTCTGATCATTGTATATCAGACTTTTTTTTCTTTTAGCATATCCCTAGCGAATACACATTATCAGGTGAGTTTTCTTTTCAGATGAATTAAAAGACATAATGGAAAGAAACTTAAGGAGGTATTCAAATGGAGGGGAACACCACTGGCAGTTAGCATTTACACGGCAGGCCATGCTCGATTCCGCCTTTCGTTCCCAGGAGCAAGTAGCTTTTGGAGATGATTTGAGACTTCGTTGGCCAAGGTGCGGGTCTTCTGTGGTCTATCCATTGTCGGAGATATTCTGTACTCAACCAGTGACAAACCTCGTCATTGCATCAAATTGCAACCACAAATCTACCTCACTGTCAGGAGGGACATTTTCTTGAAGAATGGCCAGATTCTATCATTTCGAAATTCAGGAGAAGTCAGCAAACCTGCCCTATGCTGCGTTTCCTAAAACGTGAAGGACTATCAACGTATCCGGAACAAATAATCATTGTCAACGTTGTAAAACTGCAATACGTCATTTGTCCCATTTTATTCTTACGAAAATTGTGATTTAGTAGTCGGACCCTATTGTTATCAATTGCCTTGGTGTCCTCTGTCCCGGCTCGTGAGTAAGGAACACTTTTCCCAATACCTGTGTACCAGGTGTTTAAAAATCTGACTTTCTCTACTCTTGTACTAACCATTCTCACAAACTCTTATTCTTATATCTTCTTCGTGTTAGTTAAGATAAACATTTGTACAACTTATCTTATTGCTTATTTCCTTGTAGGTGCAAGGGGAATGTTAGAATACAGTAGGCTTTGTGCGATAGTCAAATCTTTTAAAACTTTGAGATTCTGTTGTCTTTGCACACTTAACATATAAAAAAATGAACAACAATGATCCATTTCACGAAAGTTCTAAGTTTTCCGAAACTCACACACATAACAAGGAATATCCCCGAAATGGTTTACCCTACAAGAAAATTTATTGAGACATAAATTGTGTATTTTAGCAAGACATACACTTTTTGTACAGTAAGATTTGGTATATCTCTAATGGTTAACCAGTTATGCAAAAGTCGTCCAGAGTAAATACGACTACAGGGGCTATAGCCAGAAAATTCAAGATATACATTTCATTTGTCATAAAAATATCCCAAACATATAACATTTTAATCAAAATCGTTAGAGCCATTTTCAAGAAAATCAAAATTTTCGAAAAATTTTCCATGTAAAGGGTAGTTTAGGGTTGGGCTATTTTCTTCAAAATCTTCGTGTCGCATCCTTGAAAGACATTAAACTTAAATACCAACTTTGGTTTTTAACCGACTTTTCGTTTTTGAGTTATGCTGTCCACAGACTGACAGACACACAGACTGACACACAGACACACACACGGACCTTTTTCTAAAAATGCTTTTTTGGATTCAGTGGGCCTCAAAACATATATTTCCGGTGAAATCTCGACATCGAATTTTTGGGTGGAATACAATACTTCCTCTACTTACCAGTAGAGAAAGTAAAAAAGTGATAGTGCAACAGGAGTTGGGATTGGTCAAAACTAGAATAAATGTTCCGGTAAACATGTTCGGAAACGAATACCTGTTGAGATATGAGCCATTTTAAATGTGTTGAGCATTTATCCAGACAATGGCCAACAAGCGCATTCTAGTGAACACTTTACTGTAACAATCGATTAATGGAACAATTGTTGGGTAAGCATCCATAAGCACCAAACAGTGATGATTTCTGCCATTCTGTCCTCTGGTAACATCTGCACATTATGTCGATACTACTACAGGAGATGCTCCATGTGGTTACCATTCTTATACATGCTTCAACTCCTCTTCTCAAGGAATCCAGAGAACTCTTTCGATCATAACTGGCTGCTCTCGGATTTGGGCACATGCATTGGTCACACCTATTGTAACGTATGCACATTGTCGATGGGTTTGGCACACACCAACGCTTTTAAATTTCTCCATAGCCAAAAACCAATGGATAAGATCCGGCAAATGGGTAGGCCATGCTACCGGACCTCTTTGACCAATCCATCCATTGGATGAAGTCCATTGTCTGCTGTAAATACTCAACACTACTAAAATGGCTCATATCTCAACAAGTATTTGTTTTCTGACATATATTTATAGGAACACTTGTTCTAGGTGTAATATGTAGATGTAGTGTAGTATGTTGATAAACCAATCATACGATTTAAAAATATTTTCAGATAACCATAATGTACGTTTTATGTAATAACAATTAGTTTTAAAGCAAAATAACTGTTATAAGTTTGTATGCAGGGAAAGGTAACTTTCGGCTTCACGAAATAAACACGTGAAATATAATAGGACTTAAACACTGGAAGCACCAGAGGAGAACGCCTAACATCTGCAAGCCATTATGTAATTTCATAATATGGCCATGCATCACGGATCTCTTTAGTAATTACTATCATATATCTAACATCGTTGCTGCAAGCTCTTTTTGTGTGTTAAGTTTATTACACATGTTCTCACCTAGCAATTAACGCAGTAAGGCGCTGCTTTCTTAAAACCACCTTACTAGCTAGCATTATCATGGAGCTCACATTATAGAAACTATATCTACAGGCTGTTCATTAATAACACCGCACACGATTTACTGGCTGCAGAGCAGACCAGGACAAACCAAGAGGCAAGGAAACAAAGAGGGGAGAAAAAGATGCACACTTTAAAAATTCCTAGTTATGTCTTGGAATTGCTAAAGGTAATTGCAGGTCACTTACCAATTCCTATTGGGGAAGAAGACAAGCAATAAGTAAGCTAAAACTAAAAACTAAACCCCGGCACAACAGCCCATGAAGAGCCAAGCCTTGCCGCCCAGCCGCTGCGTCCCCCACCTCGGCCCACTACAGGCGTTATTGGTGGGGTGCAGTACTGGAGGGTGGGACGTGGCCAGCGTCCCGACCCCTCCCGGCCAGTTATGTGGTCTTCACGACCTGGGGCCGCTACTTTTCCATCAAGTAGCTCCTCAATTGTTCCCCCCGGGACTAACGAGGCTGAGTGCACCTCGTGCCAAACCTCCCAGAGGGGATAAAATCCCCGTGTTGGTACCAAGGATCGAACCTGGGTCCTCCGCGCCCAGAGGCAAGCGCTACCAACTGCGCTACGGAGGCGGTCACAAGTACTAAGTAGCAAATGAAAAACTACTCTTTGTCGGACGGCGAGGTATCAAAGAAAAATAGTATTTGAATGCCATAGACAACTGACTTTTTACTTATCTTATAATGTATTTTAATTCATAGCAAATACACACCATTATTGCTTTAATTCGGGAAAGGACCAGATCTTGGATATCTTTTTTTAAAAATAATATCTGTTAGAGGTCAATCACAATTTCAGGACTTCATAGAGAACAAAACTTATTAAAAAGTAAATAATTTTATGAAAATGGTAGCATCAAGCTGAAAAATTCAATGCCATAGATGGGAATTGAACCACGGATCTTCCGGTCTCCATCAGATTGCTCTAACCACTGAGCTACCATGGCAGCTGACTGGCATGGTTTCTGATATGGAGATCCAACACTGTTTCTCCGTGTTGGATTATACGTTTCTTCGTTTTTTTGATTTTGTCATTGACATGTTCTTTTCAATAATAAATTTCTCTTTTCTTCGCGGTTTTATTTTAAACTATAAACACTTAGCTGTTTTCTAATTACTGTTCTTCAATTTGTATCCTCTAACTACTCTTAGAAATTGCATTTGAATAACTTGTACCGCTTTTTCTTTCTTTCCTTTTGAGTGCCCATATCTGAGTGCCATATAAATCATTGGTATCCCCATCACATAAGTACTAGAACTTCTCTCTCATATGTTTCCTATTGTGGAGCACATTTATTTCAATCTAATTTTACGAGTATATTCTCTGAGCGTGATTTTATACTAATTACCGGCAAGCGTGAATCATTTGTGACGAATGAGTTTGGGTAGAGGAGGAGATCTCTTGACAGTCCAAGGAAGTGCTGGACAAAACCCGTCTGTGAAATCGTTCGGTCTATGACTTTTACGGAAGAAGATAACTACTCGCAACCTTGGGTAAATTTAAAGCATTTAAAGGAGTGGTTGCCTTAAAAGCAACAAATTTAAATGTTTATTTAACTTGTAAATGAGACTCGAATATGAACACCCTTCGCAGATAACATTCTATGCGCTGAACGAGGCTTTGAAACTGAAGTTCTACTGAAGTAGAAATGGCCAGTGCCATGCTAACCCTTGAGCCACTTCAGACATAGTTTACAATTTTAAATGTATGGACATTATCCTAGTTGGTTTGGACTGCTCTATAGCAGACATTCAACCTGAAAATAAAACCGAAGATATGTTTATCTGTGGTTTCTGGTGTTATGCACGCAAAGAGTACACTGAACTTAATAACACTGTCCTCCTCCATTCCTCTCCGCTTATTTGAGCAGGTTTTCTCTGAGTTGACAGTAACCAAATCGAAGCAAAGAAATCGCTTGAAACTAGAAACACCATAGATACTCGTACTAACAAAGATTCAGCCACGAATAGTGACGCTGGTTTTCAGAAATGGGTGATTCAAGAGACTCCGAACCGGCTGCGTTGTGTTTTGTCTGTACGCGTTCTCAGCGCTCGTTGCCGACTACTGCTGTCATAGAACAGCGTGGATGAAACCATACATTTTTAAAACTACTTTTAAAGGCCTT
Organism: Tenodera sinensis; assembly: GCA_030765045.1. Taxonomy (NCBI): domain Eukaryota; kingdom Metazoa; phylum Arthropoda; class Insecta; order Mantodea; family Mantidae; genus Tenodera; species Tenodera sinensis. Next base: position 169,892,169 of record CM060965.1, on the reverse strand, counting down.
ACTGACCAATTTTATTAAAGGAGATGCTGAAACTGGCCACCGTCGTTGTGCATACATTTTTGGCTCCTCTTTAGAAAACTGTCCATCACTCGCCGTAGTTCACGTTGAGAAATACTAGCAATTTCCTGACGGATATTTTAATTCTTCCAGGCTGTGTGGGTTTGTCTTGTACACTTTAAAGTTACCCCAGAGATAGAAATGGCAGAAATCTGCACGCTGTGCAGCAGAAAACAAATGCTGAGCCATAATACACTTTGTAACTAAGTACAGGACAAAATGATTAACACACTGATAATAAGTCAACCACGCGATAGTGCGTCAGCTCAATACTGCACTTTCAGAGCAAAGAAAAACAAGTCAACCGCATTCTCTGGTGTTCAGCAGCTGTGTTATAGTATTTCCGTTTGCGCAGCCGAAGAACACCGCGCAGCGGTTCCGATGTTTTTGGGTCTCTGTATTTTTTGTGTTATCTGTGACCTAGTTCCTATATTTATTTTATACATTTATAGCATAATCCTTTTTGTAGTATTTAATAAATATTAAAATTTTAAACCCATTTTAGATATGGCTATATACAATTGTAATTAAAGATAACTCTCGGGCGGGGCTTAGGGGTACAGGCTGGGGTGGAGAACTGTATTAAGGGTACACGGAAAAAAAAGGTTGAATGTTACTGCTCTATAGCCAGCGAAATTCGTGTTATTCATTAATATGCTTTGTTTGTGTTTCACGCCCGTTGCATCTTCCTTTTTGCTTTCCTTTTCCAGTTACCTTTGTGTGTTATCGTTATTTGTTGTTCCATCATACATGTCAATGAGATAACGGTTGCTAAACCTGATTCTTATTAATTATACATCAGATATGTCACCTGTCAGTATGGGTACTTTGCTAAAATATGTACAGCGCCGTCAAATGAGCTAGACCTGTACATTCTCTATGGGTATGCCCATACATAATGAACGAATTCTCCACAGTTTGTTCCGTCATTAACTCATCACTTATAAACAAGGACCAAGTCTGATGAAAAAATTTAATTGTTGTATCAATAGCCAATTTTTGAGGCTTTCTTTAGAGTTGAAGTTATGATTTTGTCTTTTCTTGCCCACTGCGCTTTTATTTAGAAATGTTCTTGCATTTACTTTAAGTATACTGCTTGGACATGTTACCCAGGGATTCTACATAAGAGTGTAACAAATATGTTCAATACAATTATTGTCAGTTAAAAAAAAAAAAAAAAAAAGCTTTGCGTTGCCAAATCTCTTTTAGGAATTAAACTTTAAATGACATTTTAATATTAAATTGCGACTAAATTCATTCGAATTAAGGTAGAAATGAATTACAGCATTGTTCATATAGCGTTTACGCGACAGTTAGTGAATAAATCATTTATATCCATTCGTCAAGAAGCAAGATGGCTCCAAATATTTTCACAAATTATTATTTTTACTTTCAGCGAAATGCCTCTGACTGTATTGTACATATTTGTTACAGTCATGTAGAATCCCTGGTTAACGTATAGACCCGGTATAAGTAGTTTTTTGTTTTATAATTTACATTTTATGGAAGGATAACCTTTCAAACATCAGAAATGTTGTTAAACTGAGAAACAAGACGTTACACATCCTTTACCACCACTCATGGGGGCGGGGGGTGGGGGGTCCTATTTAATGGTTAGCCTGGAAGGGGTAGTTTGCGGGTGGAGGGGTGGCTATTGTTAGGGGAGTAGCTATCATTACAGTTATGAATTCATATATCAAAATAAGGATGGGACAAGCCAGTCTTCCCCTTTTCGTGTTAATGAATGAGTACAGTCAAGCTGCTATTGTGCCTATCCATAGGAATGAATACATGAAATCCTCTTCATTCTATAATCTGATAAGTGACAACTTAAGGGTTAAGATAACAGCTGCTTCAAAAGCAAAAGTTTCTTTTCAGAGCCGTCAAAAACAAACAAACATAGTATGTGTAGAATTAATTTTCCAAATTGCTTACCTTATTTTTCTGCGTGTATATCAGTTATATACAAGTATAAATTAATTTATAACTTTCTGTACACACAGAAGAAGTTAAATATATCTCAGTTTTAAACAGCTTTTTATGATTATACAATTTTTAATTTTTTTACGACTGTAGTAAGTATTGTATCTGATCCAAAAAAGATTTTCAAGAAAATCCCTTCACAACAAAGTACACTTTACATGGAATATTTTGCGATTTTTTTTTTGAGTAAGTGAATGAGTGAGATTGGGGTGCCGTGGCCGAGCGGTTAGATCGTTCACCTGCCAATCACCAAGGCGGCCCGGGTTCGATCCCAGGGACCCGCATGTGGTATTCATGGTGAACGTAGCGGCGTCTGAACGGGTTTTATCCGGGTTCTCCGGTTTCCTCCGCCAATCGTTCCAAAGACTACTCAATCATCACCTTTCCATTCATCCATTTCGCCTGCATTTCATATCGTCCTCTTCCTCACCCGCTTCCAAATATTCACTGTTGGGCCCATACATCTGACCCTAGGCTCAGGCTTGTGAATCCTAGGGGATGTAAGTCCTACATAGCGAGGGAGTGAGTAAGTAGGGTTTAAGGGTCCGTAAACAACTGGTTCATTTGGGCCGGAGATTTATGTATTTATTTACCTTCCTGAAAATGGCTCTAACGATTTTGATTAAAATGCATGTATTAAATATATTTTCATGATAAATAAAACGCATATCATGAATTTTTTGGGAATATGTAGCTTGTGAATTTCGTTTCATTGGAATTGAACCTTTTATGATCTTGCATAACTGGAAAACGTAAATGATAGACAAAACGTGCTACACAAAAACATGTAGAACACTTTAAAACATACAATTTATTCCAAATAGCTTTTATTGTAGATAAGCCATTTTCGAAATATCCGTTATGAATGGTCAAATTGTTCTGTACTTCATCTTCTAATTATTCAGGTATTTCCGGAAAGATTTATCCCGATTAAAATGAAGTAGATGCATACGAAAATAAATTTCGATTGTTCACTCGCTAATGAGAGAAAAAGATAAAGAAAATCATGTGAATGTAATGCATTAGACTGCTAAAAATATTTTGGAGTCATTTTACAGGTTATTTTTAGGTGATGAAAATTGGGGCCCTGATTATTAGTCAATCTGGAGAGGAAAGGTGGTTTGTTCTAGTGAACTGCAGGGATTCTAATTAGTATGCATATACAGGCTGTAATCTCTTGCCCCCTATTCGTTGTGAAGTTATATATTCCCGCACATTCACAAGCAGCCCCTAATTACGGGTCGGCGCTCTTCGTGTCAGCGCGCACATCACTTGTGGAGACTTCAACTGATGACCTGTTCATTGCAAAATCACGCGTGCAATACAAACAGCGACAAACACGTTCGATTCCTTGTCTGTGTTTGGCCATCAAGAGAAAACAGCTCAGTCAGGATAAAAGCATTTATTTGACCTTCCATATGTGAGGATTTTCAGGTCTGGGGTCGAATACGTGTAAACAAACCATTTCTGAGTTGCTAATGGTCACAGACACAGTAATGCGGTGTCGTAGAAAGACAAATAGAGTAGTATTACTTTGGTTCTTTCTGTGTTCTGTTAGACATTGCTAGTATTGTTACAAAGATATGTTATAATAGACATATTTCGAAATAATAGAAATACAAATTTTGAATCTATACAGCGACACTAGAAATATATCGTACATTGTAATCGAATATTTAATTCATAAAAGGGATAAACAAAGCTTTATTTTAATGTATAAAACAAATTTGGAGTAAAAGTACTAAAAAATGGTTTCTATAAATATACTACACAGCATATACAGGATGTTAAAAAAAACCAACAACGCTCAGTATGTTGTGCGGGACGGCAAACAGGTTGGTTTTCAAAGAGGAACCCATGTCCGGAAATGCACAGTTTGGACGCTGTAGCGCTTCGAAGTGTGAGATGGGTATACGTTCACATTACGTCAATAAACCCAACATCGTGCTGCCTACATTACAAACGGACTTCGAACATCGGTGTACCAATACGTGCGCTTGTCTTTGAAGATTTTCAGTCGCTCCGTGGACTCGACCCATAAGGTCCTCCTCTGAAGTTACAGGAGTGTTATACATCATACTCCTCATACAACTCCACAGAAAATGGTCAAGAGCAGTCAGATCTGGCGACTGTGCTGGCCATGGAACTGGTCCACCTCTACCAATCCATCGATTTGGATATCACCTTTATGAATTTCTAAAGTAGAAGCAATAGCTAACTGAATGTTTAGAAATTTAGCTACTGTGCTTTTCAAATGGGAAGAGTTCTGATCTGCAGTCAATGAGATACGTTTACGTGCACACCATTCATATTTCTTGGCGCGCGTCAAGCCCCACATAAGGGGAAATTAATATGAAACACATCATGACTCCGATTGGTTGCTGGCCTGGAGGCGCTCAAGGACAAACTCCTTCCCATTTGGGCCAAAATTATTTGATAGAAAGCTACAGCTACTACATTTAGGTTCTGACATCCAAATGTCATTTAATGTATGTCTGCCTTTATGAATAAAATTCAATACAATGTTTATAAATATAGGTTTCAAAAGCCCTAAATTCAAAATAGTAGCGCTCTGAAGGATAATCCAGGCGCTTATTATGTTTTTTTCTTTGTAATAGTATTAGTAGTTCGAGGGAGATACCAAAAGTAGATTTCCAAATTGGATATTGATTAGGTAAATCAATCGTAGGAATGGGGAAGTAATTTAGCAATTTATTATGGCAATTTTTTAAAGCTCCACGAGGGCATTCAAATGCGCTAGTTGAGGTGAGCGTTCCTTACTAAACCTCCTCGGTACAGCTTTGAAATGCATTTTTCGTTTTCACTGGCTCTGATTTTGGTCCTCGCAGGGAATTTTGCTTCAGAAAGATTGTAAGTTGGCTGTACTGAAAAGAATTCGATATATGGAGCTGAAATGCCGCGAATTTGACATGTTTTGCTTCCAAACAGAGAAATGCAGTCAGTGTTCTGTAATTCTGTAATCTTGACAGGTTATTTCAGTGTTCCAGTTATATATTAGACATTGTTTAGGTAGTTAATAGGTTTTAAGTTATTCGTCAGTCTATAGTAGAGCCGTAACAAGCAGATATTTTATGAATTTTGTGTATAAATTTGCGGAAGTGCATGGTGTAGAGGTGAGCTAAGAGCAATACATTTGTAAATTTTGTGAACAATGCGAAGGTGAAAGGAAAGTTTTCATATTAAGAAACAAGCAAACAAACCTAAAATTCTCTAAAACTGCTACTGAGGCTAAGAAGAATGGAATAGAGGATCCCACATATAGTGCTGGAATTTTAAGTTGATTGAATTTGGGTAAAGAACGAATACATACTGTTAAACTTTAAAATTCATTTTTCTAAGTTCCCTTTTTCAGCGTTTTTCACGATTCCAAATGCTCCTTGGACCCTAGTTTGTAACTTATTAGCTTGAAATTTTCAGGAGACTTTCATTGTTGTGTGCTAGTCCAAAATATTAAATAATTGAGCTGAAATTAAGTTTTTTCGTAATTCATACTGAAAAAATTGAAACTATTGATAAATAGTATACAAAACATTTTTGTTCTCTTAAACTAATTAAATCTAAGCAATTTTGGTATGACAATTTCTTTACATTTGTACACTGAACTCAAATTAAAAATTTAGTAGGGACACAATAAACTGTAGGGTCCAAGGGTCATTTCATATGAACATATCAAAAAGCGATTTATTACTAATAAATATATCAATAATTTAAAAATGGTTTGACATATTACATTGGAAATTTATGTATACTATTTGCTTTATGTTCTGAGTGTGTGGAAAAAAAAATTCAAAGCAATCAGAAGGAAACTAGTTTTTTAATTTTCTCAGATACATTGCCATAAGGGTCAGGGTGGGAGATTTGGTTTGAACGGGACAGTTGCGGTTGTTAGAAGACTAATTAGATTATATTTGTATGCGCAAGAGGGGATCAAAAGAATTCCAAGCAAGTAATAAGTAAATTAATAAATATTTAAATAAATATATATATAAACAAACATATATATAAAGTAAACTGCAGTTTTGGTGCAATTTAAAACAAATTGTATTTGGGTTCAGTATCTTTAAAAAGGATGCGACAGGAAACCTTTAAGGAAAATTTTGCCGCCCCAAACTACCCTTTAATGACATGTCTAAAATCCTCCAAAATGAGTCCTACCGATTTTGATTTAAGTGCCATACGCTTAAGATTTTTGCGTGACAAATAGAATGCTTCTGGTCTGTGTAAATACGTTTCTCTTCGTTGTAAATACGTTTTTAAAGGGTAAGCCATAAGAGATAAACTCTTACTGCACAAGAAATATAGATATCAATAAAGCCAAGAATGTATGTAAATAGCATTTTTTGTAGCGTTGACCATTTCTGAGATACTGTTTTGTTATTGGTGTGCATTTCTAATATTTCTGTTAAGTAGTAAGTCGCTATTCGCATTTTATTGTGCTTATCCATGAAACATGGGATTTCAAAGCCATCACATAGCAACCCACTTTTACTTTACCCACTGTAATGGAAGTTTATCTCGGTTAACACGAAAGAGAACTATTAGTTTCTGTAAGATAGTTTGTAGAATGAGGAGGGAAAGTGATTGGAATGCTTGTAGTACTTTTAATTACGGCAAGTGAAATATAAGTTTTATATGCAAAAAAGATAGCGATCATTTGGATATGAGAATGGGTCTCCGTTAAATTTTTTCATGCTACTTCCTACAAAATCACTAGTGCACAAGGAAACAAAGCACGATGAAAGGCATCTCCAAATAATCGAGCTTCTATCAATAATAAGTTTTATAACACAATTTTTAGAAGCCTCATAAATTTAAAAACAAACTATGCAGCATTTCTCGCGCGACCTTTGAACGCAAAGTGAATTTAATTTTTTTAAAAGCATGTCCCTTTTCCCATTGAATATTCACACAACTTTTCTTATTTAATATAAAATGCCTCTGCGTTGATTAAATGCATTACAAGCTCTCCTTCCTTTATGATGGTACATCCCTTGTCATCGTCCTGTCCAAAGACTTCCTAACCGGATTGTCTGTCTCTGTGAGCAAAGCCCTGGGCTTCAGCTTGGGGTTAAAATATGCATCACCGTGGCAATGAGGTTGCTTTGATATTCCTGATTTAAAGAGTTGCAACCTTCATAGGAAGACTGTTTATAGCAACCGAGTAAAACACTAAAATGCTAATCTGTTTGTAATGTAGGTTTCTACAAGAACTCACACTTTTAAATATCTAGAGGATATTAAAGCTCCATCTCCTAGTATTAAATGTATTGAATCCATGACCCAATGTTTAAAAAAAGGATCTTTTACAGCAAACATGAAAATGTCTTCTAAATTTACTGATCTTATTTTATCAAATAGGTGTGTTTATTATCAATTTTATAGCTTTGACTAAAATTTGTCGTCAGTCTTTTTTTTTAACTAATCTACCATCTGATTAACAACAAATTAGATTTACAACAGCAGTTAGAGATTGTTTTAATACCTTAAAATTTAATTTAGTCATTTTCAAGTTTGTAGAAAACTGACCATTTATGCCAGATAATTTGGATATTATTTGGAAATATTCAAAATAGGTATTGATACCTGTATTTGAGAGGACATCAGCGAGACTGTATCACATATTCTATTTCAATGTCCTACTTCTGAATCCCAGATTACTAAATTAGATTCCAACAGCCTTTATCAAGTACTTTAGACAAGAAATGCTACTACAAGACGTTTGACTCTCAATTACATTTTTAAGAAACTTTGAGATACTTTTCAATTGTTCGTTAAGTAATTTATTTCTATTTTTATTTACAGTAGTTTTATTGATATGTAACGCTAAGAATTAAGTACATTGTAAATAGTGTGTATAACTGCATTGTAATTAAAATCCTAGCACACGGTGAAGCTGTTCATATTACAAGGAGATTAAATAAATAAATAAATAAATAAATAAATAAATAAATAAATAAATAAATAAATAAATAAATAAATAAATAAATAAATAAATAAATAAATAAATAAATAAATAAATAAATAAATAAATAAATAAATAAATAAATAAATAAATAAATAAATAAATAAATAAATAAATAAATAAATAAATAAATAAATAAATAAATAAATAAATAAATAAATAAATAAATAAATAAATAAATAAATAAATAAATAAATAAATAAATAAATAAATAAATAAATAAATAAATAAATAAATAAATAAATAAATAAATAAATAAATAAATAAATAAATAAATAAATAAATAAATAAATAAATAAATAAATAAATAAATAAATAAATAAATAAATAAATAAATAAATACAGTGATAAATTGTATATTGAATTAGAGAGGAAATTCCAATTTACAAGACTAGCAAACAAACTAAAATGCAACTTTTACTCTCCCCTCAGGGGCAAAATTCAAGTGTATTGTGTAAATTTGGACCCAAGAAAAAATGGCATTTTCTTTTTACTACTTTCGAATAATTCACCATAAATAGTTCCTTCTTTCTATTTAACTGTATTACCTTCAGTTATTTGCTCTCAGAGTCATCCTTTTCAGTCTTAGGGTTAGTAACTTGGCTTAGTAACTGCATTACTAAATTCGGGTTCTGTGGCTTTAAACTCTTTATATTAATTAGATTTGAAACCGCCTATCTTACCGCAGTTTCCTTAAAAATCTTATCAATATCACCTCATCTACGTAAGAGGAAGCGCTGCAATCGACTCTAAATTTGAAAATCTCAAACACATAAAGTTATATTTTGAGGCTCTAAATCCCAAAACTGAAAAACGTATTGTTAAAACAAAGAAAGGGCGTGCACACTCTGTATAGGTACTTGTAAGAGCGCGTTTCAAAAGCGAAAGGTCGAATAAATACCAAACCAAGCGTCGGAAGGAGATTTTCCAGGGAATTTCTTCCACAAACCAACCAAAATCAGAGCAAAAAAAGATATTTTATTTGTGGACACACTTTACCTGCTGTGGTTAGAGAACTCTCTCCATATTAAACGTTAAAGACCCCTTAATTTTGTTTAGAAGTCTGTTTATCAGGTTTGAGGTTCTTTTACGTGTCATAGATATACGACAAGGAACCAACGCCTTTACTTCAATGCAGAAGGAAGCCGTGCTAAAGTTTTTTTTACGCCCGAAAAAATGCATGGCCCTCCGCCGGGTTTGAACCCGCGACCTCGGGAATCAGAGTTACCCTAGATCACGGAGAACGACCAAAGATCCTTATTTCCAGTTTATTGTTTATCAATAATCTAAAAACTGATTAAGTAGTTTGTTTTAAGCAATATGTTTGACATATTGAATTAATTAATAAAAAGTATACATTTAATTACCAAGAAAGAGGTGGGCAGACTTCCACACAACACAAGCAGGTCAGCAATGGTCCAGCATAGCACGATGCAGAGGAACATGGAGAATAATAGGAAGTCGACTACAAAATGAAGACAGTGCCAACCTACAAATAACATTCCAAGTTGACTCAAAGTGATAGTGAAATGAACAAGACATACAGGGCCGTATTTACGGCAGGGCAAAGCGGGCAATTGCCCAGGGGGGCACATTTTAGGGGGCGGCAAAATTACTGAAAACCTGCACACACACAGCAAAAAAAAAAAAAAAAAAAAAAAAAAAAAAAAAAAAAAAAAAATAATAATAATAATGAAATAAAATAAAAAAAATAAAAAAGCATTGACATAAAACATCAAGTTCATTTAAATGTTCCGCTCGCAGAGGAATATTAATTGACGCATGTTGGCTATGCTGATTACTTTGCACGCTATGCGCACGTAGCGGAGACAAAGCGAAACGCATTCCAATAGTGAGAATCGATTCACACCCATAATCTTGTAAGATCAAGAAGTGTATGTTGTTATTCATTAACGTTAATTTTCTATATATTGTTAGCTGAGGTAATGATCAGGAATTATTATTATTGTAATTTATTGAGTTCTTTTATATTTAATGGGCCGACATTCCGGTAAAATGAAGTAGTAGGTTATGTTTGAATCTTTTAAGTTTTCAACTGTTTTATCACATTTTCTTTCGTTTTCTCAGTTTCAGTGTCGATTGTCTCTGAATAAAATGACAGAAAGAAAGAGACTTAGTGGGGCTCAGTATCGTTCACTCCTACTGCTCAACTGAGAGATCATTTTCTGCTTTAGGACGCATAAATAATTATTTAAGAACATCACAAGTGAAGGTTCATCTTAGTTATCTTGGTGTTCTTGCAATTGAATCTGACTTAACAGTGAAAATGGATTATGACGAACTCATAAACTTGTTTGCAAATGACAGGGCATGGAGGAAGCCTCTTGTTATTTAAAAAGTATATGTTTTGACATCTAATATGGGTGATGCTCGATACCCATCTGTGAAATTTTGAAAATCTACAGTTTTGATTGGATTGATTTGAAATTTTAACACAACAATCACTGTATAGTGAGGAGTAACTGTGCTAAATTTCATACATTTAGTCAGATTAGTTGCTAACATATTAATATTTTATTACATTTTTTTAGTATTTGTATAAATGGTTCCCCCATGATGCAATTTTGATTTGAAAAACTTTATAATTTTCAGTTATGTTCTGTTATAGAATGTTAACAAATTGATGAGATAATTTCTTAATATTGTTATTAGTTTGGATAAAAATAAATTTTAAAGTTTAAAGTCATTATTTTTTTCATTTAAATTTCGAAATGTAAACTTTAATATTTAATTACTCAGCAGTTATTCACGTTATGGAGAAATTATATCATCGTTTCTTTTTAATATTATTTCTAAGCAGGTACACCAAATTTCATGCATAAGTACTGAAAATTGCATCATGTGGAGCATTTTAAAGAGCAAACAGTGCTAAAAATAAAAGCATGGAAAAACTAAGTTTGAAGTCATAGCAAGGATAATGGAAGTGTATTGATTTAAATGGACATGACCACTTACAGGCAATCAGTTAGACGGCCACGTGACATAGTTAAAATGGTCGTAAGGCTATAAAAAGCATATCAAAATAAAGCAGAAGATTTATACTATTTGATAAAACAAAAATCCATTTTTGGAAATTTTTGAAATTTTAAGCCTTTTTTCACAGATGCGTATCCTTTAGTGCAAGTTCTTTATATTAAGATGTTCCTACTTAAATTTTAATAACCTCACTTATGGTGTTTGCCACTCATACTTAAGTATCCAAACTAGTGAAGCCATTCTCTATGTTCTGAAAATTTAAGTAATATAAGTATTGGAAGTTGGGGGGGGGGGGGGGGTAGCAATTTTTTTTTCTTTGGTCCATGGGCGTCAGAGGTCCTAAATTCGGGCCTGCAGACATAGAAACACTAGACACAACCTAACGCAGAGTAGCTCACCGCGTTAGTGAAACAGAGCTACCCTATAGCAGGAGGCCTTTGCCCTTCAAGGGACACATTAGGCTATTTTTTTTTTTTTAAATTTATTTAGAGTCGCTTTAACAATTAAGTCATATCGCGACTATTCTATGAAATACAGCGGTATACAATAAATTTGATACAATTATTTTACCAAAAACATGAGAATACAATCAAATCAGTACAACAAAAATATCCTTCATATTATATTTTCGCATGCAAGCCCCGTACCTTTGAGAAATGATAATACCCTTCTGCAGTTGGATGGCGTGTTCAGAGTGGTGGATAAGTCTCCAGTGATGTGATGAAGCTGTCGTTGTGTAGCGTATTGCTTACATTCTGTGAGATGTTTTACTGTGAGGCGGGTGTTGCAGACTTCACATTGTAGTGGCTGGCCTTTGCTGAGGAGGTATGAGTGGGTTAACCTTGTATGACCAATGCGGAGACGTGAGATAATTACCTGCTCTTTCCTGCTAAGAGAATAGACAGGGGAAGAATTGGTGTCTCCTTTCCTTACCATGTATAGTTTTTCTGGAGGCGATTGATTCCAGGCCTGTTTCCATCTTGTTTTTATTAGTTTGGAGAAGTACTTTGTAATATCACGGTAAGGTACTGCTTGCTGTTCATGTGTGTCTGTTAACCGACTTGCTTCTTTAGCAGCTTTGTCCGCTTCTTCATTGCCCTTAATGCCGCAGTGTGAAGGGACCCAAATGAAAGTAACTATTTTCTTTTTATTTAGAGCAATGGAATAAAGACTGTGGATATCTTGAAGCAGTTGGAGGTCAGTTGAACGATCTCTGAGACTTTGGAGAGAGCTTAATGAATCAGAAATTATAAGAAATTTACTCTCACTAGATTGGATGATGTATGTTAAAGCTTGCTTAAGTGCAGAAAGTTCGCAGGAGAATATGGAATAATATTTAGGGAGTTTCAGCTGAAGTTTCTTATCTGGGGTAATTATGGCACATCCATTGTCGCTGTCCGTTTTGGAACCATCAGTGTAGATAAATGTATGGTTAGGGTAGGCATTTGTTATTTCTTGAAACAGCTGTTTGTAGCAAGATGCATCTGTATGGGATTTATGGTAAGCTGTAATATTCAAATTTAGTTGAGCAGTTGGTATTCTCCAAGGTGGTAGACAATGAAACTTTCTGGGCATTATGGCAGGAACTTCTATGTTATATTCTTCAATGCATTTGCTTATTTTAGATTTAAATGACATTTCTTTTTGTGAATTAGCCTGTAAACGTTGGTTGGACGTTTCTGGGAGAACGTACTGGTAGATCATTGATTCGGGTCTACATTAGGCTATTATTGTTATTGTTTATACATTTAATTGCATGCAATAGCCGATGTCTTATTCATAGACAATGAATTTGATACAACTGGTAAGCTATGGAAGACAAACAAAACTTAATATAGGAAATACGCAAATTAAGTCGAATGCCATGGAAATTAGTTGTTTCCAGAGTTTTCGATGTAAGGTAGGTACATGCTTGAACTTACTAATGTTTATACACAGTGTGCATTTTCCTATTTTTTTAGCTCGTGTCTGTTATTTATTCGAACTCCTTTTGATCGTTGTATCGCATCTTGCAAAGTGTTTGTTACCCGATATTATGTAAATCAAGCATGATATTTTGTAACCCTCGTCATCCTCCTCCTTTCTTCCTCCAAGTTCGTGTGTTGGGATGGTCAGACTTTACGGCGACACGGTTAATGAATTAGAAGCTCATTGGACGGTAGGTAAAGGGAAGAACAAAACAGAGGGGTGGGTTAAATCCCGTGTTTCCTCGGGGGCAAATCGACTCCATACGAAACATTTGCATAAACATTGATTTATCGTAATTAGTGTACGTAAATAGAGTAACATATATTCATATGTAGCGGTCGGGGAATAACTATGACATATAAGAAAAGCAGAGAAAATCTTATGTTACACGTATGCTTTTTTTACCAGACAATTTGTAATAAAATATAAATGATTGTTTTAATACGGATTGACACTCCTTTTCTCTAAAAACACTGGTCTACAAAAATTAACTTTTTCTCTTTCATAAGAATTAAAATAACAGATTCTAAAAGTATTTTTCGTGCTGAATTCAAATATAATTACAGTTTGTCTGCATCGGGCAGGAGTTTTGTGTGATATTCATTTGAATTTTTATAATATTCTAAAAAATCTAACTAGCTATCTAACTCAAAATTATAACTACTGATTCTGACTTACCTAGAAAGTGGTAGATAGTGATTTTCGGGTATATTTTGCATCTGGAACGTCTCTCATTTTAGTCCAACAGTAGTCAGCCAGCATATTGCAACTCCACTTGCCTTGGTACCTCTTCTCTATCGTAGAAATTTGCTGATGAAAACGCTCACCGTGTTCATCGCTGACAGCTCCAAGGTTTTCGGGGAAGAAGTCCAAGTGAGAGTCCAAGAAGTGAATTTTTAAAGACATGTTGCATCCCATAGCTTTATAAGAATGCAGAAGATCAGCCACTATGTCACGATAGTTTTCTGCTTTATGGTTTCCAAGAAAATTGCAACATAAACTTTTGAAAGACTGCCAGGCTGTCTCTCCAGTGGATTTAACAGTCCCTCGAAATGTTCATCAGCCATTAATGATCGGATTTGTGGTCCTATAAAAACTCCTTCTTTCAATTTAGCATCACTGACTTTGGGGAATTTCGATTTCAAGTACAAGAATCCATCAGAAAGTTTATCCATAGCTTTGACGAAATTTTTCATAACTCCTAACTTAATATGCAATGGAGGTAAAAATATTTTTTCAGGATTCACTAAAGGGACACATGCTACATTTTTCTGGCCAGGGAGAAGAGATTCACGTTTTGGCCATGGCTTTCTAACGTAGTGAGACTTCTTATCTCTGCTGTCCCACTCGCACAAAAAACAGCAAAATTTGGTGAACCCAAGTTGCAAACCAAGCAATAAAGCAATGACCTTTAAATCACCACAGATATTCCATTCATATTTTCCATATTGTATTTTCTCTAAAACTAGTTTCATATTTTGATATGTCTCTTTCATAGCGGCATGCGCTACTGGTATTGATGGAAGTTCATTGCCAATATGTAGCAGCACAGCCTTCAAACTTACTTTAGAGGAGTCTATGAACAATCGCCACTCATCTGGTCGGTGTTGATGCCCAAGAGTTTCCATAAGTGAACAAATATTATTACAAAACGCAACACCATATTCTTCAGAGAAGTATTCTTTGAAAACACTATGGCGGCTACGATAACTACTTATTCTTACATCTTTTTGGAGTAAATTCCACCCTTTGAGTCTGGAAGTTAAAACTTCAGCTTGCAGTTTAGACAGATTTAAATCCCGAATCAGGTCATTAAGGTCTTGCTGATTGGGAAAGTATGGTTCTGATGAACAGCTACTGGCTTCATATGTAAGATCATTTTTATTTTCATCTGAATCATTTTGAGTTTCAGTTAGGTCAGAATCAGAGTTATCACTTAAGGTTGTATCTACATATACTGGTACGGGGAACTCTTCACTGTGTAAGACAGGTCTCAATGCAGATTGCAAATTCGGATACTTAACTGTATATTTTGTTTTAGATGTGATTCCTTTAATATTTGTCAAACAAAAATAACAGTCAGTTGAATGATCCTTCGGTTCCCTCCAAATCATGGGAATTGCAAATGGCATATGATGTGTACCATTTTTCCACCCAGTCAGCAGTCTAACACACGAAACACAGCCTGTATTTGGGGCCCAGCTCTTATGAAAATCACGAACTTGACAGCCAAAGTAAAGATGATAACACTTCTTTACAAGTGGGGTCATATTTCGCCTCTGAGACTTGAAGGTCAGCTCACCACAAATATAGCAGAAATTATCTGCATGATTTACACACTTTCTTGGCATGATGAAAACATTAAGCACTGAAATACAACATGCACAACATACACAATACACTTCTAAACAGAAAGGAAGGAAATATTTCACTAGTGAACAATGTCACAGTCAGCTCAATACTGACACATCACAATGCCAGACAGGTCTGAGCATGTCTAAACATGAATGAACCTGCACAGTCTTGTTTTGTGGTGCTTCAGCGTGATATTACAAATAATTTCAATAAATACGGCTTGAGTAAAATAGCTACATATGAGGTAAAGGTTCCTATGACAGGTCAAAGAAAATGCTAAAATCATATTTTGAAAAGTAGCTTTCACAGAAAAACTATGCCTGATGGGAAAATTCTGACTACATATCTGAATCCAGGATGAAAAAATGCACTAGATTCACTATTCAGATTTCTTGTGAAAAAAATCTTGTCGACCAGTGAAATCCTCAATCGTTCCTCCTGTTTACTTGGTTAGAAGGGAAAAGTCTCTCTCCTGTAAGTTTTTACAGCGAGTCGGAAGTGTATACATCACTTCAGAGGCATACTTTACACCCGTTGTAATAACTCTTTTGTAAAGATCACTGTTCGCGATAAAACTGGGAAGTGGATTAACAATGCCTCACTCTCTGTAACTGAGGGGCGGGCGGACAATACACCGCCCTACACTCAAACCTCCCGCCCTTTAATTAACAATGCAACCACAGTAAATATCCTACCAAATTACTGGTGTCCAGTGCTCCCCACGAACACCGATTTTATGTCCAACGGCTCATTGCCTATATTTACATACTTTATAAACCTGTAAGGTTTAACAATTAAATATTCAAACCACAAAAAACGCACCATATGCACTTTCCGGATCCTGAGGGATATTATTTGCAGAGCCCTAGACACATGGGACAATTTTTAGGTATTACAAAAGCTGATTAGGAGCATTAGATTAAGTAAAAATGTAGGACATTTTCGGTCAAAGCAAAAATAATGTAAAGTCATCGTTTAAATGCTATTTATATATACCCATAGGCATATACATTTATATATTTCTGTTTTAAATCCTGAAACATACAGTGTTATATGTGACTATGAGCAGTCAGCTATGCTTCTCTGAAGACGTAATCTTGCGCAAAACATCTAGCTTGTTTGAAATATGATAAAGAAATTCCACACAAATTAAGCTTTTAAAACTGCACTTCACTAAAACAATACCTCTAATTGAATCAATACATAATATGTTCCTTTCATTTGTCCATTGTGCTCTCATTACTTAAAATAGACTTTCAACATTAGCATTGTGTTGCTTTGCCTCCACAGAATACCAACCTATTGCCTCGGAGTGCAAATGCTGCGTTGCCAAGCTCTCGTTCAGTGTTACTGTGCTCTGTTGCCATAACGATTTTCAGTTGCAGCTAATAACCAGTTATACCTTTCTATTTTCCCAGTTGCCAGTTCATTTTCTATCACTGCTGTTTCTGAAAATGTAGGACATTAGAGGCTTTTCAAAAATTCCCCCCGGACGCCGGACAAATGGTGAAAACGTAGTGCATATTCGGGAATTTCCGGACGTCTGATAACCCTATATTAGACATGCTACTAAGACGCGGCGATTTGAAATGAACAGTCCAGAATATCGAACAATCTGGTGTATATTATGACACAACTAATTTCCGAGTAAACATGATTGCAGTTGGTTACCTATGTGACACAAATAAAAAAGTTTACTTCTCTATTTTTTATTAAATGCGTACTGTTTGACTGAATAGGCAACATTCTGTAAACTGAAGCTTTAGGTCCCGCTAAAGCTCATATGATACTTTGTGCTTGAGCATTTAAATGTAGTAATTAGTCTGGTAGGTTCATTAAAGTGCAGGTTTCCACCAATCTGAATGGAATTATCGATTATTCTCCAACATTCGAAAGAAAACCCCTAGGGCGGGTTTAGATGTCGAACACGATTGACAGTGAGATGCAACTTACACCACCGGAAATTTATGCAGAGGCACATGTGATTATTACCTTGTCAGAAAAATTCTATGCTTTGGAGAAAATCAAAATGTATAGCATCACTTTCAGAAAATGTATTGGTAGTGTACTTTGAATAATTGTTGCAAGTTATGAAGTCTCGATTTGTGGACCCACTACTCTGTTATGGACTCAAACGTTCAAGGTAGAGATCATAATAAAATCAATACTTTCGCGTCTGCGCACATATTGCAACACTGCTAGCTGTTTCACCGCGAAGGTAAAGTCAAAACACTCATTGACTTAGATAAGGTAGAATGTTAAAAATAACTTACAAATATTTTATATAAAGTTGGACACATGCATAAATACTCGTATGAAACTTAACTATAATGACAATTAAAATGCCCATATGTATATCTTAGTACTGCACTATTTGCAACACTTCAACTAAGATAAAAATATCCTCGATCTTTAATAGCTATTTATATACCTACGTGGCGCATACAACTTCTTTTAGTAAAAGTGCTCTAAATTATATTAAATAAAATGAATGTAATATTAAAACATAATATTTACAAATATAAAATGCATAGTTAGTGATTTGTTGACATAATCTTACACTACACTATGAACTGCACCAATATGCGTTGACTGTAACAATACGAGATGAGGACGTGGATGGCGTTGAACGCTGCCTTCTAAACAACAAGCTTGTGGCTCAAAATGTGGGCAAAAATAGCGGGGAACTTTCAGTCCGAGTCAGAAATACTGAATAGGAGCCTGATAGCAAACTCTCGCTAGTATTATGAGAAGGAATATATGGTATTTAAAGAGTAATGCAAGATAAATAAAGGGTTTTCAAGAAGTCCCTCCGCACCGTGCCGGTGTTTACCGCTCAAAATAACTTGGTGTCCTGTTTATCTACATTAACTTTCATGACATACGTGAATGTATCATATACTTTATTTCGTGGAACGTTATAGATAACAATAGGCTCGTCAGTGCTGCCACCAAAATTCCCATTTCTAGGGGAATTTTGGTTACACGAGACTGCGGAGCGACTTCTAGATAACCCTATACTATTTCTCATGTCAACAAGATGCCACTCTGACTATATACCTGAAAAATCAAATACAGTGAAAGATTACTATGATCCAAATACACAATGCTTAAAAACACAATGCTGTGAAAGTTGGTATACTGGTCACTTCCATCTGGATTTTGTTTATTACGTTGGCAAAGGTTTTCATGATGCCACAACTGATACTGCACCAAGTGGTTCAGAATTCACGCCACAAAATGGCAGATGCGTCTTAAAAATAGGTTTAAAATATAAATATTGTGCCTACATTGATAAACTATATATCAAAATAATCAAAATTGCAATTAATAAGATCATACAAAGATAAAACTGTCAGTTTTTAACAATCTTTGCTATTACATCTCCACTTAAATGTGTGGTCTATATTATGACAAGGAATGTATTTTACGTTTTTTCTTTGCATCTATAAACAAAAATTAAACTAATTATATTCCCTCCTGCCTATCAGTAGGACTTCTAATTTTTAGTATGCCTAAGCAACTCAGGATAAAGCAAACAGAAAGTTCAATGACGATCGATCAAATGATGATAGTGACATAATGATGTCTACGACGATGAAGATGATACATTGGGGAAAGGAATGTTCAGCTTGACCTACAACATTAGGCTACCACCAATGAGAGCTTTATATCCCAGATCTTGAGTGACTTGCATTACTCTAGCTTTCACTTTCCTCTAGTTTGATTGAAGGTACATTCTTTCACAGAACATCAGTTAAACATATCTGATGTGTTACATTCACAGGACTTTCTCTAACCTTTGTTCAACAAACTGCTCTTACAAACGCTTATTCTTCTACCTACTTCATGTTAATCGAAATAATTATTTAGGTGTATGAGTGGTATTATTGCATATTTCCTTTAGGTACAATGGAAATATGGTAATACAGCAGGCTTAAGCGACAGTCAAATATTTTAAGAGATTGTCGCTATGTAATAGCTTTCAAATTCTACGCTCTTTGCACCGGCAGGAGGGAAAAAACGAATGATGCCTTCCGTCCCAGAAATGTATAGTATTTGAAATTTCAAATCAATAACAAGTAATGTAAACCATAAAAAAGAATGCTTTTCATATCAATTGTGTCCTTTAACGAGCTCTAAATTTTTTCTGCAGTAAGATATTGTCTATTTGTTACGGTTTACCAGTTATCTAAAAGTTATTCAGATGATTTCAGAAGCTTTCCTAGAAAATTTAAGATATACATTTCTTTTGTCTTCAAAATATGTGGTATTTTAAGCAAATTTGTTAGAGCCATTTTTGAGAAAATCAAAGCTTTCAAAAAATGTTCCATGTAATGGTAGTCTGTGGTTTGCATTTTTTTTCTTTTTTGGAAAATCTTATCGCATCCCTGGAAAATGTTGCACTTAAGTCCTTTTTGCTCTCTCTTTCTCAGATACACACAAACACATAGAAAAAACATACGCACATATACGGACCTTTTTCTAATTTTTTTTTCCACGAAGTCTCAGAATATCTATTTGCAGTGAAATCTCGGTGTCGAACTTTGATGTGGGATACATTACTTCCTCTACTTACTATTGGTACGCAGTAAAGAAAGTATAAATATACCTTAACACAAATTTCACTTGTCACTTATAGGTTTTGCGCATGCTTAATGTGTTTTCGCCGACCAGCTGGGCAGCTGGAGGGATAAAACACTGATAAATAGACGCTATAGCCTTCATGCCCAGCATAAACAACACACGCGTTATCGATAGATAGTTAGATATTTCTAGAAGTTCACCTTCTCCCCGTCTATTCCAACGGCTATGTAAGCGAGCGCTCTCGCCAGTGAGTTAGTGCGTACCTTTCTGGTGTGTCAAAAAGTACTGTTCTCCGAGTGAGTTTGTGACAACTATTGTGACCTGCTGTTATTACAAGAAATTAGAGAGATCTCGTGTCCGACTACCCAGCTGGTGAATTATTCGGAAGAAGAGGAGTATTTTATTACAGTGCTGCTCGCGAAGGAAGGACAGTGATAGTAAAAATTTGAACTGGATCACAAAACGAAGTGACAGTGCGAAGTGAGCAAAGTCACAATATTTTAATTTGTAATCTCAGCCAATTTTAATTGATATTAAAATTATGCATCGCTGTATAATCCTGGAAATTCAAAGTTCTACGATGCTGATGAGGTAGATGTTCCAGTTTGACGTAATATTAAGTTCTGAGCGTCCTCGCAGTATATTCTTCTAAACCACGCACTAGTTAGATATAACAAGTACACGAGAAACCATAGCAAGAGTTCTATGAACTAGGATCAGCAGAAACTGTTGAGCACGTGCAGGTCAAGCAATTCTAACATGTCCACACAACATTAACATTCTGAAAAGGTTTGCTGATTTGTATGCTTGTTAAGTTTCTCTGGGGCATAGACTTTAATGCCTTATGACGGTGTTATTAACATTTTAAATAAGATGTTTGAACTGCAGAAGGAACCTTAACAACGACAGAGGAATACCAAGTGTTTATACTGTTATAACCGAGATATTCAACGTGAATGGGTGTAACACCTTTAAACAGTTTACTGTCGCTAAATGTGTTTCATTGCAGGCGTCCTATACTGAGTTCATTACATAGTGGCCCTAAAAGATAAATGCGGAAAATGAGATATTCAGTAGCGCATTTTGCCCGATATCGATAAGCAATTGTGATAAAAAAAGGGGAAGAAAGAAATGACGATGGACAGTATTTGCTATTGCGAAAGTCACTAACAAAAAATATCGTTCTGCATCAGTTCAGAGTATCGCCCATTGTTGCTTTCCCCACTACGTATAGTAAGTAGGGTATTTCACCCAAAATTTGATGTCGAAAAGTTACCGTAAGTACACATTTTGAACCCCTGAAATTAAATAATTTAAAAAAAAAAAATAATAAAATAAAAAAAAAAAATAAAAAAAAAATAGAAAAATGGCTTTGTGTTTGTGTGCATGTGCGGCCCAAAAGCCCTTTCCGGGCCAAGGACTACTGCTCGCCCGCTGCGTCCCTCACCTTTGCCCACTACAGGCGTCATGATTGAGGTGCAGTACTGGAGGGTGATCTCTCTTGGGCGCTATATGCGACCTTCGCAACCACGGTCCACTACTTCTCAGTTAACACCTATTCAATTGGCCCTTACGAACCTAACGAGGCTGAGTGCACCCCGGGTCAGGCCTCCCAATGGGAGAAAATCCCCCGCCGGCTCTGGGAATCGAACCCGGGTTCCCCGCTTGATAAACATCAAGGCTACCACCGCGCTAAGGAGACCTGTGTGTATGTCTGTCTCTTTGTGAACAGCATACATCAAAAAACGAAATTCGGTTAAAAATAAAACTTGTATTTAAGTTCAGAATCTTCCAAGGATGCGACCCGAAGAAGAAACTGCTTCGAAAATGTTGATTTTTCCAAAAAATAACTAATAATTTTTATTATAACATTACATGCTTAAGACATTTTCATGACAAATGAATTATATACCTTGAATTTTCTGAGAATAGCCAGCGAAGGCCTCTTCTCTTCCTTCTGAATGACTATGGCATAACTGGTAAACGTACGATATAATATAGTAGGCGCCATTAAAGCACACAATTTATGTTAGACGGAATAGTATCTGCTCTGAATCCATAGTACACGCAACATTCTTGCAAGTGGGGGAGTGGTAGTTCTTCGCTTTTAAAACTCTTGACAGCCATGGAGTTGGCATTGGAAGTATGCACTGTCATATCAGCGTGTTTGTTTCAAACAAGAAAGAGGTGGTCATACTTTTCCTATGTGAAATTGGAATTACAGACGTAAACTGTCATCATCTGAACATATGAGAATATTTCAAACTCTGGCGTAATGTCTTAGCAATACGCGGTTGCGCGAGACCTCAGTTTTGAACTTGCTATGTTCACAGACTATGTATAGCAAAATAGTGCTGTAACAGAAGAGAAATTTATCTCAAACCAACATATTTTACCTCCCAGGCAGACACAGGCATAAAATCTCTACTAATAATGCTAGTGAGACGACTAGAAATGACCCTTTTTAGGAACTTTATTTAGCAGCATATTCCATTACATAGCGAGTAATACTACGAGTATATGCTTGGGTACACAGTTACATATTGTTGAAAATTTACATTAATATTTGCGTTTACAAATTATCAAAATTTATACTGTATATGGTTGCTAGGACAACACAACTCATCCTCCAAACCATAGTACATATTTGGAAAACTGAGGAGACTTTTTCATCTTTTTAATCCTGAAGATGGCCATGGAGTTTACAATGGCCGAAAGCTCAACCTTCTTAAATCTAACACGGCTCATCACCCGTGAAGCATTGATCAAAAAATTTATACTATATATAAATCTAGTAAAAATTTTAGTATGTTTTTGTATAATTCGTTTTTGTTGAGTGTCCAATTTCCACCTGCCATTGCTTTTTTGAGGATTCTTCTTTCTCTGTCTAACAGACTACACTAAAAAATCAGATGGTCTACAGATTGTTCATTTTGGTTATATTGCACATTGGATTGTATTTATTCTGAAGCGATAGTAATAGGCTTTAGTTTTCCCATGCCCTGAAAATAGTGCCTTTATATTCGGTGTTAATTTCATTTTAGTTCTTGTTCGGTCACTAATGGTGGGAAAAAGGGATTTTGTAGTTTCCCCTTTTGATGTTTGTTGTCATTCTTCTTGCCATTTTTCAAAACTTGAAAGTTTTAGTCTTCTAATTACTTCACTTTCCGGCATTCTGTTGTAGTTTATTTCCAATCTATTGTCGCTTGCGGCACCCTTTGCAAGTTTATCTGCTATTTCCTTTCCATGATGCCCTACATGTGCCTTTATCCATTTTAAGTTGATCTCCTAGTTGTTTTCTTTTAGTTTCTTTAGCCGACTTCGTATGGTATGTATTAAGGCTTTATGGATTTTAAGGCTGTTATTTGGCTGTCGGTGAATATGGTTGCTGTCCACTTTTCCTACACTGTCTTTTGGTTGGTCGATATTGTCTAGGGCTTTGATGATGGCTAATTGCTCCGCCTGATTGTTTGAACATTTGTTGTCCAATTTATATTTTAGTTGACGGGAAAGTTCATTATCAATGAATATGACAATTCCTGATCCAATCCCCACATCGCTCTTGCTTCCAACGATTTCAATCTTCTCCCTGAAATCAAGTAGGGAGGGGAGCATATATCGTCGTGTTGCATAGTTACACGGCGAAAGGCATACGCATTACAAGAATTCATTGCACGTAATAGGGAATATTTAAGAAATATTTGCTGTAAATGCTCATCTCAATTAAAATGAAGTATATAGAAAAATATGCCTTTGTAAGAATAGTTTATTGTAGAACGGGTAGACAAAGTAGTGTGAATGTGACAATGATATAACTTTCCCTACTACGTATAGTAAGCAGAGGAAGTACCTACTGTATTCAACCCAAAAATTTGATGTCAAGATTTTACGGAAATATATGTTTTCAGGCTCCATGAATCCAAGACAAGCGCTTTTAGAAAAAGGTCCGCGCACGCTTGTGTGTCTGTCTGTCAGTCTGTGGACACTATAACTCAAAAACGAAAAGTCGGTTAAAAACCGAAGTTGGTATTTAAATCTTATGTTCTTCAAGGATGCGACATGAAGATTTTGAAAAAAATTCACCCACCCTAAACTACCCTTTAGATGGAAAATGTTTCGAAAATTTTGATTTTCTTGAAAATGGATCAAACGATTTTGATAAAAATGCTGTATTTTTATGACAAATGAAATGTATATCTTGAATTTTCTGGCCATAGCCCATGTAGTCCTATTTACCCCGGATGACTTTTGCATAACTGGTAAACTGTAAGAGATAGATCAAGTCTTACTCTACAAAAAATGTAGATTTTGCTAAAACACACAATTATTTGTAGAGTGAACCATTTCGGGGACATTCCCTGTTACTTGTGTGAGTTTTGGAGAACTTATACTTCTATCAAATGGAACATCGTTATTGATCTTTTATATGTTAACTGTGCAAAGAAAACGGAACGTGAAAGTTTTAAAAGATCTAACTATCGCTGAAAATCTACAGTATTCCCATATTCTCCTTGTATCAGCAAGAAGATAAACAGTAAGACAATTTCTGCAAATGTTTATCTCAACTAACACGAAGAAGATATAGGAATACGAGTTTGTAAGAATGGTTAGTACAAGAGTAGAAAAAGTCATGTGAGGGCAACATATCAGATTTTTTTATCTGCCTTTTACTTTGCTATGAAAACAGAGTAACTAGCTCTTCTAGAGGATCATTTCTTTTCACTTTGTTTTGATAGTTTATTCATTCATAAACTGCTATAGACAACTTGCAGGTTTCAATAGCTTCATAAATCTCGTCCCTTTACAAAGCACAGTTTGTAACGCGTGTGCTCTCAATGGTATCTCACGTGTAGCAGGTTTGTGAGGTGGCTTGGAGTCACACCACATAGCATTTCTTAAGCGACGGAGGGCGTTATGTTAATATCGCAGCATTGCGCACAAAAGCGTATGTTCTTCAGGAGGCTTTAACCTTGTTGACAGTGGGAACTCTAGCCGCAATCTTTCTAAGAAAACGCTGAAGTTGTTGATGTTAACATAGTCCTTTTAGACACATTCTCGTGAGAGGAACACAGTAAATTGTATTCAAATAAGGTGCAGAAAATATTTGCAGCTGCGCGGTGTGCCTGACAATTACAATACATTTATAATAAAAGCATCTAGCAAACGCGAAGTGGCAGCCACTGCAGTGTTGTGTTTACACACTCGTAACAAAACCGGTAGCGTGTAATTTATGACTCGTTCTGTGACAGAGGTCCTTCAATACAAGCTGAATCTGCAGGGAGCCGTGACCGGTGAGCGGCTGCCCATAAACTGAGGTGACAACTTGCATCATGTAAACATCCACATTTGAAAAAATGTAAGTAAGCACACAAACAACTTACAGGATATCACGTTTCATGTAAAATGTTACATCATCTCTAATAACATCTTATAAATAACTCAACATAGAGTTAAAAGCAGAAACATTTAGTTTGATTTAGGATCTTCCATGGCGTCTTCATCGCCGCACCTTATAGGTGGGCAGTATCTGACAATTTCTCATGCAGACGAGGACTCTGTGACTTCGTTTAAAACTATAGTTGTACTTCTGGGCATATCATTACGGTGTGTATCATGGTTGGATTTGTGACTAAAATATTTTTAAACAATGTACATTTTGTTTTGTTTATAACATGATATTGATTTCGTCATGCCAGTGTTATTATAGCTATCTTACGTGTATTTCAAGCAAATAGGAGTAACAGTGTTAATGAAATAAAATAAAATTGTAATATTTTGCACGGCTTTAACTTTCCTTGTATTTTAATAAGAAAATAATTGCATTCCTTCTTGCAAAAGAAAGCCCAAATAACATTAAATGTTCTTTTACAAAGATTTCAGGAACAAACAGAAGGCAAATCTAGATTACTCTGTGCCGGAATTGTGACGTTTTTATTAATAGTAGTCAAGAACATTCTATAACAACTAAAGGTAATAACTAGGGCTCGGATTTTTATGAGATATCATTTTTTTAACTTGGCCTATTTTTTCCATACCAAAGTTAATTTAAACATGTTTACAACATTTGTGAGCACAATAGATAAACTTTTATTGCTCATATACATAAACGCATATTCGACGATAATTTGTTTTTAGGTCATACTTTGGACAATTATAGGATTCAGTGTACATTTTTAGTTATAATTTATGTGGCATTTAGCATTTCAGATATTTTCGTAAACATAATTTCATAACGTTTTTCCTTTCACCCTCAGCCCATTATAACATGAGGGCTTTGGCCTTATGCTATTGCACAAACTACAGTAAGAGTGACAAGCTTTGGAATAACTTTGATGGAAGAAATTAATCTTCAATCAAAAATATAGAATAATTGTTTTCATTCACCATGTCGAGAAACTTCCTTTTGTTTTTCCTGCACAAGGCAGAGGCCTGATGACCTGTTCCGCTCTCAATTAAACACACCACTCCAACTTAGCTTACATAGAATTAAATTTCACTGTAATATTAAAGTACACCACTCGCCTTGATACTGTGGGATGAAATTGTGTAATGCATTAAGTATTGTGAAGAAAACTGAAAGTGAGTTATCGAGTCCAAAGGGCGAAGTAGCTCATCAGGTTGGAGAACAATTACGTCGTGTGCTTGAAAAGAAATCCTGTATATACAACATTGGGTAAAATTGGTTACATTCTTTGTGACAAAGAAACAGAGGTCAATGAAAATGCACTATAACTTTGTGCTAATGATTTTCCTTATTTCAGGTATGACCCATTACATCATGTGATATTGAAGGAAGCTTCTCCAAGTATGAAACTGACTACCAAAGGTCCTTCAAGTTTGGGCATCTGAAATTGCATGTCGTTATCCGGTGAAATTCCGCTGAAAGTAAAGGTTAAGGGAGGTCTACGAATAATTTGATGTGTAATTGTTAAAGGTGCGTGCATATTTTTCTTTTTTGTTTCAAGTTTTAGGCCATACTTCAAGAGCTATTAGGTAATACAAATCCGAGCCCTAGTAATAACCAAAGAAAATGGGCATTGTCAACATTTATTCGAAAATTCCCAGGATTTGTGGAACTCTTTAATCAGGTAGTTGATTCTCGGCTCGTTTTAGTGCATCTGTGCCAGAGATTCCATTGTACCGAAACCAGGGTTGTTGCCAGAGCAAATCTGTTCATGTTTTTGTGTGGCTTCGCCCATGGGTAGACCAATTCCACTCACTTGCGGCTGAAGTACTCAGAAGTTTAGATGCCGGCGAACTTATTGGTTGTTAGCCACACAATTCTCTCCACCTGGGAGGAGGTGAGATATATTGAGCAGTAGTCCATGAAGTACCTCGAGACAAATTGTCTTCACTAGCTCTGAATTCGGCAAAGTTAGCGATGAGTATTCTATTATAATGCACTAGCACGTTGCTTAAACAACACCTAGTAGTTATGCACAACGGCGATCGTTGAGGAAGCCCAGGTTGTGTGTGCTATGACATGATTAATGCAGCATAATACAACAACAATAATAATATAATAATTATAATTAAATAATAATATTATTATTAAATAATATATAATATTATTATTACTATTATTATTGTTATTATTATAACATTATTATTAGTCGTGCATGGTAAGTTGCAAGTTTTCAATACAGTACAGTACCTTTTCTAACACTTCTTTGGTGTTGTTAATAAACAACTGCTGAATATCTCGTAATGATGTTTTCGCTTTTAGTTGTAATCAAATGCAGTTTTCCAACAACGACCTTTCCCTCTGGGTCTTCAGCTATCACGTTTCCAACATCATAATAAGCACTCTATGGCAACATGTTTAGTTGCGTTCTGGGTCACATCCTTACTAGGAATGGTCAAGCACATCCAAACAGGGAAAGTGTTTGAAAATTAATCTCTAGTGGTGAAATCCTTAGTGCTTGTACCAAAAGAACACGTGAGTCCACAAGACGTTCATCGGCGCTTTTATTTTTATGAAGCGCGCTCTGATTCCTTGTGTGGTTGAACTAAAATATTAAGTTCATAAAGAGAAGCACTTCTTGAACAATTGGTGGAACTATATGTACAAGAAACTGCATTCCTGTCAGATATTTATCTGAAATGAAGTGAAAAATAAAATGTACAAGAAATTACAACGCTTATGCACTGCTTCAGTTTTCATATCTAGCATGCCAAAGAAGCATATGCTTCGGCGAAACTTTTAGAATGGATCTCATAATTTGCTGCCATAACGACCTTGACAATCTTCTGCCGAAATTCCTGAAAGGGTTGCTCCGCAAACCCCAATACTAATGATGATTAATTTAGTGACCAATGTCTAATTGAAGTACATATAAGTACATTTTTGTTCTGAGATAACACCCAGTAGCCAGCTCACAAATATAAATTTGCCCTTCTAATTTTCCTTTCACATACTGCTGCAATTTATATGTAATATTCATATAATTGTTACTGTGTTTACATTAGAACAAAGATGCAAATTCCATTAAAAACTGAGTTTCTCTTAGTCAATGGAATTAATGCAAATAAGGGTTAACTATGGATTAAAAAAAAAAAAAAAAAAAAAAAAAAAAAAAAAAAAAAAAAAAAAAGAAGAAGAAAATAAGCTGCTTGCTTCGATCTACATCAAAAACTGAATATACCGTCTCTGGGTTCACCTAACATTAAAGAAGAAAATTGTGTGATGACTGATGAGATACTAAGCTTTTAATTTTATAGAGCTTATTGAAAGCATGAATTTTTATACAGCAAACTTAGGCCTACTTGGTACTTTAGACAAGAGACGCACAGATGACGTAACTATGTATTGCTATTCCATTCGTATGTGGGAAGGTATAGGCGATTTTGCAAATGTTGACTTTTCTTGGTTCCAATAAAATGGCGTGTATATGCGAGTACCCTTCAATTGGAACTCGAGATCATCTAATTCCAGCCACTAGGAGTTTTGCAATAAAATGAAAAAAGCAGTATATTTGTATAAACTTAATTTGTATAGAAAGATACCGACATCAAAGAGTCAGTGTTTCTTTCCATGAAGTTATGTGTTAGCCAAGTGTTATAAAGACTAAAGACACCCAGTGACCCTGGCCACTTCTTACGGAGCGTTATAAAGCCACACAATGCCCTCTCCCCAGGAACGACCGACCGTTCGGTAGACCTGTAGCCCACTTGGCAAGGAATGGTGATGTTCCCAATTCTGGACGCGAGATGCACGGAATACAGAATCGTGTGACCTCGCGAGTGTGTGAACTACATACAGATTACAGTTAACATGTTCATTCAACTTGATTTGTAGTAGGTCTTGTCTTCGGGCTGTTCTTAGGTCGAGAACTTCCTGCAACTTTCTAGCAGAGGTGATTCGCAACCTAGGATTCCTCTCAAACTAACACAGGAATCTCAGCGGCTGAACAACATTTAGAAAGCTGACCGAGCCTGATGAGATCATCCTGCAGATCATCAAGCTTTAAGAGAATGGCTCGCTTAACTGCTCTAAAGGTTTCTGGCACATTTTCGTCCTAGTGAAGGTTAATGTAGCCTCAGATGCAAAACGTTCACCTGTAATTGTTACTTTGAAATGAACATTCAACACGTTTAAGAGATACGGATTGATCGTGGAAGGAACCTAGGATATGGCAGGAGAGAAATAGTTTTCTATCAAATATTTCAACTGCTAATTAGTATACTTTAGAATATTACTGCACAAGAGCTTGACATCTCTAAACTATTTAATTTGCTATCTAGGGGCAATAGCTGTTAAACAAAAAAATTAACAGAAACAACTGTTTTCAATTTTAACACCACAATCATTGAGCTTCACGGATCCCACCATTACTGGTGCCTCTCAATGTTGCCAAAGTTAAGCCACTAACATTACTAAACAGCTTATGTGATATTTTTGTATGAATTCAAAAGT
This sequence comes from Tenodera sinensis, assembly GCA_030765045.1. Classification (NCBI taxonomy): domain Eukaryota; kingdom Metazoa; phylum Arthropoda; class Insecta; order Mantodea; family Mantidae; genus Tenodera; species Tenodera sinensis. The sequence continues at coordinate 169,862,323 of CM060965.1, read as the reverse complement.
GTTAGATGCATTGCTATTTCACTTTTTGTGATAGTTTTAAACAATTTGGCTTGAATTATATTTGAATTGTCGTCTAGAGGTGCTCAGACTTTGTAGATTCATCACATCTATGATCAAACAGTAATACAGTCGTAGTCTATAGAGCATATTGTTGTTTACTACCACACTTGAACATTGGGGTCGTATGCACATCTTAAGTGTGCGTGCATAGTTCATTTTAAGCACTGTTTCGATAAAGGTAAAGAAGATGACATTTAGAAAAGGAGCTACTTATGCTTGTGGCCCTGGATGATTTACTTTAGGTCACGATAAATACTTCACAATACACATCCAAACTGATTCCCACCATATCCAAGAAGACAGTATGGCTATCTTGTATACTGTCCTTAATTTCCCCCAACACTTCTTTGTACACCCGATACTTTCCTTAAGCTCCCAATAGCAATAGTCTAGATTGTACGCCGCTTCTCACCAAAGCGGCTCGGGTTCGATCCCAGGCAACCACATGTGGAATTTGTGGTTGACGAAGCGGCGCTGGGGCGGGTTTCCTCCGAGTTCTCTGTTTTCCCCCACCAACTCATTTCACCGGTACTCCATCCTCAATATATCATCAGTGTCACCGCCTGCGGTGCCGATTAAATAAAAGCGGGCGTTAAACACTACAAAAAATAGACTGAACGCTGTAGATAGCCTCCACTTCCTTAATATCTTGGAAACCACAGGCTTCATGTCGTTACACGATTAATATTGTTAACAAAATTACTGTGTTCAATTACTTTTGTATCACTTTACTGTTTTCTAAAATTTTATCGCAAATACACAGTTTTCTTCTCGCTGTTAAACAGTCTTTCGTACTATCACAAGCTTAACTTCTCGTAAACTTGCCTCAGTCCTTTCAGTGTCTTTCTTCGCTTTCTCTGTCTCTCATACACTATAACGATACCATCACTCGGTGCTCGTAAAACCCTTTACTACGCACCGACGCACGCGCAGCTGCCTCACACTTACTGACACGCTGACCGACTCATGTCCGTAACCGTAGCTCTCCGCCCTGCTGTTTCCTCGCCTCCTTATATAGAGGGGATGACATCAGACGGACTTTTCTCAACTTCCATACACACACGGCGATGACGTGGCCAGATATTTCTCGAAAGCCTTGGAGAAAAGCCCTTTTGGTTCTGCCATTCTGATTGTTGTTAGTCACGAACAAAAAGTTGCGCGAGGCAGCCTGACCTTGAACGCCTTTGGCCGCTTGCCTGTCCGACCTGTGGCGTGAAGCACTGTCCCCTGTTGTGAGCCGTGCCCGGCGTCACAATATTAAACAAATGCCACTAATGTATAGCGTACGACTATGGAGCTCCATGTGAGTTTCACGTCATCCTTTTGTTCAGAAATTAAGGATTCACAAACGTGCAACTGTGTATACTGAACTCTATATGCATAAACATAAATAAATAAATCCTACATATTATGAAATGAACCACCAAAACCTGCATTCTTTAGACGCAGAGTCCTTAATACAATTAAAAGAAAAATGCACTCGGCATTCTGTTGCTGATTGATTTGATCCCTTTCTCCTAAAGTGTACAGGCAGAATGACCTTTCTCTGTAGTTTATGGTCGACAGTAAAATTGTTTTTATCGTCCTTTACTTTCAGAGCCAATAGTACGACTACGACCTCCAGCTGCCTTCTTGTCTTGATCGTACACTCAGCCATCCAATAAGTGCACGCATTGGTTATATCCGTATACATATCATGTGTGTATAATTATAATTAATTGCTCTTCCAAACATGTCGTGTATAAGTTGAAAAGAAAATCAGAGGAATTCAGTGTCGTAGCCAATATTTGAACCACGGATCTTTGGTTTTCCGAGCCGTTGCTCTGCCAACTCTGCTTTAGTACGTATTGTAAATCGCCATTGGAGTATCTTATCTCAAAATGAATATGAGAGCACCTTGTGGTTTACCGGGAAAAATGCAACTCAGTTGGGGAGTTTAATATCTATTTATCGTACCGGCATGTGCCATGTAAATTTAATTGTTTAGAGCAACGGCACGGAAATTCACAGATCCATGGTTCAAATTTCATCTGCTGTATTGACATTTTCAGTCTTATTCTAGTTTTTCCAACATCATATACGTATATTCTTTCCAAGTCCAAGAAATGTGATGTCCATTACCGAAGTAGGTATTAATTGAGGCGTTGAGCGCAACAGTGGCCCAACCACTAAATGTACATAATGGATATAACGGAGTGTAAAAATATCTGTGATTTGAAAGTTTTATATTGACTTTAATAACTAAGCAAGAGTCATGATACTTGGAAATTTTAATCAATATAGCACCGACATTGTGATACATAGTTACATACATGCAGGAAGGTTGGGCCACTGTTTCTATCCAGGAAGCCAGATTCAGTTCCATGCAATAACACACTTCTCATGCCATCTGTCGGTGGTTGTAGAAATGTGGTATAGGCCACTGCTGCTCTCCTAGATTTTGATATGGGGAACATGTCTGTGCTAATAACTCAGTTTCTGAATTTTTGTGGGTTGGGCCACTGTTGCGCTCAACGCCTCAATTGGCGTTTATGAATATCCGCGATGATCTCTTTACAGGTTGCATCTTATGATATTTATTATTCAATTTATATTCCGTCTTCACATCTAACGTCATATGGGCGATATTAAACCCTTGGAACAATGCTGTTATCAGCTTACAGTTGTATTACTCTTTGGTATGGTGTTATTTTCGGCTGTAGCACTGAGCTCAGTCACTCACACTCACACACACACACACACACACACACACACACACACACACACACACACACACACACACACACACATTCGCGCTTCATTCACACTTCGAGACTTTAGGGAGGATGAGGAATAATCCTGGCTAAAGAAAAATTCCCATCCTCCAACCGGAGATCGAACCCGGGACCCCTGAATTTGGAGATTAGCAATCTAACCACCAGACCACATAGCCAGTTATCTTAGGATTTGATTCTATCAATATTGAAATCACTCTCTAGGCGTCAGCTTGAAATCCCAGTTCCATCACTGGACTGAAAAGACCATCAAACCCACATCTCGCTATAGGGTTATCAACTGTGCCGGTGTGCACTGCTTAAGATAAGCTAGTATCCTGTTTATCAACATTACCCTTCGTGAATTACATATGTGAATCTAGCATATACTTTATTTTGTGGAACGTTATAATAACCAAAGACTCGCGGTAGCCAGTGCTGCCACCGCAATTCCCATACATAGGGGAATTTTGGTTACACGACACTGCGGAGCGACTTCTCGATAACCCAAAAGAAGAGGTTTGCTACCTTCAACTAGACATGGGCTTAAGCGTGGCGAAAAATTCCCCGTGCAAGCCTTCGCCAAATAATTTATTCCTTCATTACTCCAGTGTTTCAATACAGCTTTGCAGAATGTCAAGAGATAAGCTGGAAAGTAAAATTGATAGGCTGAGCATGTTGCAACACACGCATAAACTGTGAGACCGCTGTTGATCACGGGGTTTTTGGAATAGAATACGCAGAGCTAAATCTCCTCTGATGCCCCTCTTGGTTGGTAAGTGCTTGTTTATTCTAATTCTTCCCTTTTGAGCATGATGAAGTGAAGCTATTTTACTTTGAAGAAATGTTTATTCAGACGTTGCATCCAAAGCACAATGTCGTACCTCAGGACAGAAAACAAGAAAATGGATTCCATAACTTCATCTATTCCGTCAACTGTAATATCAGCCAGACTAAACTGTCATTTAGAATGGCATCAGATCCTTAAGTCATAGAAGTTTGTCCTAATGTAAGCTTCAGTGTTTGTTACATAAACCGAAGCATTTTTGTACTATTATATTAATACAATTCCTATATGACTTTAGGTTATCCACTTTCGTTGTGGAAGCACAAATATATACGTCTAACGTATTTCGGAAGGTTTCGATTCGATCAATAGAGCACATTCATTTCAGTCAATATGTCGAATTGTACAGCAGAAAGAAGGACCCCCCTCCTTCCCCACAGTAACACTAGAGGTCGAATCATCTAGAAATCTAGAATTCCAATACAAAAATTCCTTTCTAAGGAAACCATAATCTATCTACTATCACAAATTTGATGGCTGTAAAGGCATAAACACACACTAGGATGGGAAGTAAAACACGCCCAAATGTCCATGCCTCTTCAATATACGCGTTTTCATAATCCAAATTCTTCTTGGATTACTGAATCTTCAGTGTTGTCCATAGCATTATTTTCAAACAACCCGCTTTGAGTCACGGCATCAACAATTGAGTTATAGCCTCCTCAGTTATCGTATCTTACTAATCCAACGTACTAAGTCATAGCTGTTGAACTGGAGTATTGTCTTGCCAGATACCCGCGATGGCGAAGGAGTTACACGCTCTTGTTTTCTATATTAATAATTCATTCAAAATGAAACACACGATCGGGCGAAAAAATAGTGTGCAATAGATGTTTAAGAAATTCATAACAGAATCTTGGGAATAGAAAAGATGAATGTCTCGCATTTTCAAGCTATTCCTCGACTTTTTAACAATGCATTTCCCCATTCATATTGCAACACGCTATTACGTGTGTAGGGGACACAGATGTTTGGAGTGAAAACGAGAATAAGGTGATGAGAAGCGAAAGTAGTGCGAGATATTATGCCAAATAACGCTAACGAGTATTACCGTTAGGGATGGTTATCTTACATAACAAGCTGAACGTCCTTGAATATATTTGCCCATCATCCTGGAGAATGTACTATCTCGTCTCACGTTTCTCATAAAGGTTACGTACGGTGTTCCAACTATGTAGGACAATGCATTCCATGCAACTCAAGTGTGGGCCCTTCCTTGTCCATTTACGGAATGTTGCAGCACTGCTGTTCGTGCCTAGAAGCTACAGGAACAACCCTATCCCTTCATAAAATTCGATGTCGAGATTTCACTTCTTTTGACAACCCCTGAATAAAAACATTTTAGAAGGCCCGTGTGTATGAGTGAGTGAGTGAATGAGTGAGCGAGTGTGTGACTGAGTGAGGAGTTTGTGCCAAAGCCATGACTCAAAAACGGAAAGTCGAATAAGTTCCAAACATTTGTATTTAAGTTCACCATCATCGATTACATATGACATGAAGGTTAAAAAACAGCTATAAAAATTTTATTAAAAGGCCACACATTTATTATATTTATGGTCATTCCGGCTGAGCGGGAGATGACCAATGGCTCTCATTGTCGCAGTCTTGGCGTGATACATTTTGTTTCTTTTTTTTGCTCCAGTTGAATGCCGCCTTTAACACTTAATCATTATGGTAGCTTTTCTTTGGAACAATTACATATCGGCAATGATGTTCACTCGCTTAAGGTTTGTGTAATTTTGTGTTTGCATATGTTGGGTTTTCTTTATCAACATGAAATTCACACACACGCGCACGCACGCACACACACACACACACACATTTACAATATCAATCGTACTTCCAGATCCTAGGAACGATGAGCAATAATCCTGGCTAAAGAAAAATTCAAATCCTCCAGCCGCACATCGAAGAAGGGACCTTTGGATTTGGTAGTTAGTATGTAACCACCAGACCACAGAAGTAGTCTGAAGGTTTTCAAATTCGGCTGGTGGAAGTCTTTCAATCCTTGTAATCGATTGTTTATCATGTGCACCCCATTTCCGCCGAGTTTATTTCTGTAGCTCCTTTCCACGTGGTCAATTATTTTTTGCTGTTGAAAAGCCATCGTCCTCTCAAGACAACAGTATTCTGTACTTTTAAGGACAAGTTCTCCAATTTTTATTCTGATAAACTGCTTTGCCGTTCATACTAATTTTATTTTTTCCAGCATGACTTGGGGAAAATCGGCCAGGCCTGAAGATATCATTTCCTGATTTAATGCTGCTGGCACATGCTCGTACAACCTGATGTTATTCCTGGCTATGCATACATAGATGTAAGTCAAGATTCAATTGAGCCTTCAGCTGTAGAAAGGAAGTCGAATAATCGATTTCAAGCTGACAACCAAAATATCAGAGCAAACTCAGGTTCGCGTGAGCCAGAAAATCTTGCGCCACGTCTAAGTACGTTATGGATTACACTTTCACAAAAGTTTTGAATGCACTCTCACCACTCCCACCTTTTACAACGCTCCAAAACTTGATACCGTTGTTTTAACTCGCATCGTGCCCCCTTCCAGAATACTGAGAGGGTAAAGATAATGTTTTTCTGTGGCTTCAGCCATTTCCAAGCGTCTATTTAGTTTGACTTGTTTCCAATATTTCTGATTACTTTTTCTACAGGTAAGTGGTACATAATACGTATAGGAAGTGATGCATTCCACCCAGATATACGATCTTGATATTTCACCAAAAATACATGATTTGAGGTACCTGAATCCCAAAAAGGCATTTTTAGAAAAAAGTCGGTGTGCGTGCCTGTCTTGTGTGTATCTGAATAACAGAAGTCAAGAAGTCAGATAAATGCCAAATCTGGAGTTTAAGTGTATTTTCGTCTAAAGATGCGATACGGCGGTTTTCAATAAAATCTATCACGTGGAAAATGTTTCGAGATGTCTTGTTTTTTCAAAATTAACTCTGGCGATATTGGTTATAAAGCTATATGTATAATTTAAGATATTCCCATGACAAACAAAGTGAATAGGTAGGTATATTGAATTCCCTGAGAATATCTTGAAGCCCTCTTCATTCAGAAGGAATTTTGTGTAACTGGTAAACCATAAGGGACGAAAAAAAAAGGCATTGCACAAAGATGTAGATTTCTTTAAAGCACAATTTGTTTGAAATAACATTTGTAGTGCATCGGTCATTTCTGAGATATCCGATATCATCGGTTTGAATTTTTAAACACTGTAATTTTCGTGATGCATTGGAAGGAGTATGGAATTTCAAAGCCAGCATATGGCAACCCGCTTTTAAACATCTGACTATCGATTAGCTTTCCTCTATCCCCATTGTAGATACAAGTTATTCTATTATGAAACCAGCTCTGCAAAGGCTTTACTCTTTTAATATATAGTACATAAGAAACTTTCGTAAGAGTTGTTTATAGAAGTTGTACAAAATAAGCTATAGTTGGTAGAATAGGCTATGTGAATGTAACACATCATATTCTTCTATGTTCATAAAAGCAGGACTCGCAGGTAACCAGTCAGATGCTCTCTCTCTCTTTCTGGGCAATTCTTTTCATGTCATGCTTCCGAGGTCTATGCTGAAGCCCCCATACAGTTTTTGTAACCATTGAAATAAAAGTGCTTTTTACTCGTGAACTAAACATTGCTCCTATCAAAAGTTTGTATAGACTGAAATAGCACTACCTTTTAGCTCCAAAGCATCTTTCACAAGGAAAATACATAATAGCAAGCGTACGTTTCGTTTGCTCCATGGACCTTACAATTTCCACATTTTGGAAAAGATAGTGCAATACTATGCATTCACAATTACAATGTTTCTATGAAAGCCGAAAACGACAAAATAGCTAGAATAAACTAAACATTAAATGGTTGAAAAAAAGGTTAAAATATATGCTTTTTCTGAGATATAAAGATGTTCTAAATTTAAAGTACCAATGATTAATCACTTGGTAGACACATCCAAAAGTTGAAGTTCATGATATCATATCCACAAACGATTACCCTGTACCCTACAAGAAGTTACATAGAAGAGATGAAGTTAAAATATTAGGATTAAGAATCAGCCACACAAAACCTACCTACTTACTGACAAAACCGTCATTTTGTGCTTTGTATAAAATCCCGCTTACAATTAACATCTGATCTTAAGTGTCCAAAATAAGGTTGCTCTGGGAATATGTTCAAAATAAAACCTATTTAGCTCTCACAAATATGAACAGTCTAAGTCATATATTATTGCAAGCAAGAAAAATACATATGCATAACAGATTTCAGTAGAGTTAATTAAAATTGTTAATTTAGGACACATCAATTTATTGTTAATTTTCAAAGTACTGTACGTGTTTAATGTATTCATAATATAAATAATTGTTCAGTATTCTTTTAATGAACATGGTAAAAAAAAAAAAACTTGTTGTAAACATTGAACATTTCCAAGCAGGTTGTCTAAGTTTTTGTTACCTAACACTTTTCAGGAAAGTCACTTCAGCGAACCATTTCAAATCCTTGATTTCGTATTCAGTACAAACTACTCATTTTGGTAAAGTGGTTAAGAAGTCTTATTAATTATTGTGTAACAGGGAGCTACCTACACTGTGTACCAAGTTTTATTACAATCGCTTTGCTCAATTTTGAGTTACTACTTTATCTCACGAACAAACGCACAGAACACTAAAATAGTTTTATATTCTGACAAAGACGGCAAAAATTTAGTCCAGTTTTTCTTTTCTCATTTTATTTTCTGCCAACTGAATGCATAGGTACACAGTTCTCTTTTACTGACGTTAACACTGTCTACAGTCTTTTCTGATATTACAACTCACATTTGTTTTTTTCTCGTAACTTTGACTCAGTCCTTTCACTTTCTCTGTCTCTCAAACACTAACTCTGACGATACAATCACTCAACACTCGTAACTACTTCGCCATCTTCGTGCACGACGCGACGACACACACACACACGCACGCACGCACGCACGCACGCACACACACACACACACACACACACACGAACTAAGAACTGACTGACTCCTGTCTGTAACTCACTCCGCTCGTTGCTTCACCTCCTTATATAGTGAGGATGACGTAACACGAACTTTTCTCCAATTCCTACAAATAGGCTGGCTGTCGCATACTTCTCAAATAATCTGGAAAACCAACTTTGTTTCTGCCGCCCTGATTGTTCTCACAAGTTTCTCGCGTAAGGCAGCCTAATCTTGAGGGTCTTTGATACGCGCACCACGCCTTTGTCATACGCCACGGCCGGCGTCACAATATTATTCTATATGCATATCATACAGCGAATCAGTTATACTGCATGCGTTTTTAGAGTTTTGTTGCTTACGGCTTGATAGGGCACGGAAAGTATAATATATGAATTGAAATTGAAAACTGGGAAAGGAAATTTGGGAAGAAAACGTCCCAGGCTTAAATTTAGGGTAACTTCTCGGACGACGGAGACAAACCTGGAAATGTCTTAGTCAGTGAGAACGATCCTTGCAGGACTTGAACCCCAAGTCTTCTCTGCCTTAAAGATCTCCGCCTCCAGTGACTTTCATGTCTTAAAATACATATATTTTAGTCTCAAAGACATAGTGTACTATTTTACTGAAGTTTTAAACACATTCCTTGTGTATTACACTTAATCAGATAGCGTATTTTACTGGGGAATTCTTCATATTTATGGACAAAGAAAGTAAAAGTCAAGGGGTATAACCCTCACGCATTTACAAACAGCTAATGTTTCTTTCCCTGCGGTTTACACTCTTTCTGTTTTCCTATATGCAGTTGCTGTGTTTTCTGATTAACTGCATCATTAACTGTAAATGGGAAGGTGTCAATTACTTCTAGAAACAAAAATGTTAAACTATGTGGCAGTAACTAGAGGCAGAATAAGGGAGCAGGGAGAATGGATTTGTTTGCAACGACCGTTATGTCGATAACAGTAGAAGCCCGCGGCGCCAAGTGTTCTCCGTGCGCTACACAGCCAATATTTTCACTTGCTGTGGCTGGCTAACTATCGCAGTGCAGTTTTTCAACAGATGTACAAGTAAATTCGTCGGCCACTAAAGCTGAGGTGCTGTTAGAACACACGTTTCAGCTGCAGACTATACAGGACGCTCTTAGCCAACCTTGGCTCTTATGTGCTCATGACGTCACCTTATCGCTCTCGTGGCTAACGAGATAGGCTACGGCGCGAATCAGAATTGTGTAGTAATGGTAGTCTGAAACATGGCTAATATTGTATAGCATTATGACAAAACTGTATAATCTCTTAGCATAAGTAGAGGGGACTTAGCAGTTAACCTCTTGTATGAAAATCTATTTACATAAACGCTCACCATGCTACAGGTGCCCCACCTAGTACTTGTATAAGCAATCTTTAACGCCCCTCTTACTTCATACGGCACCGTAGACAATGGAACCCTGATAATACATGAAATGAAACCATAAATGGGAAAGGAAATTTCGGAAGGAAACGCTCTTGGCCTGCGTTTAAGGTACCTCCTGGCATAAGGACTGAGGAAAACTCGGAAAAAAGAAAGAAAAAACAGCGAGGCCGGTCCTGGATTTGAACCTCAGACTTTGATTCAGAGTCCCTTAAGGACTAAATGGTCATAGTCGAGTTTTTCCAGACACAGCTGCCCAGATTTAAGTCCCGTCATGGTCATTTAGCCTGGACACGTGCATTCTTACATCTTATGTTCATTTGATAACGATGTCCAATGTCAGAACACAAAAACTAAGCTGTGTATATTCAATTTGTGCCTGTTTCTGTAACATGGACTCAGCCCTCCGGCTAGCAGGTAAAGATCCCCGGACTCGATTTCCGCCAGACGTGACGGGATTCTTCAGCAATAGAAAACTTCTATACCGGAATATATAATGTCACTTCATTCCCACTCTATGAAAGTAATGGCAAACCACCGTAGTGCTCATCCTCTCATCGCATACTGATTTATAATACTAATAGAAAGAGAGGAAGCCACTCATATTACACTCATATACTATTGCCACAGTTACTTTACAAATACTTAAGACAGTAGGATAGAGGGCGTATTTTTGAAAGTAGAGAAACCACCTTCATCATTGCAGCATTCCTTTCTATTTCTCATTTGAAGGATTTTTAAGGAGCAAGGCCTTCAATGGGGACGAAGATTTTTATACAAAACTTTAATTAGGGCTTTCTATAATATTTGTCACATAACCCACCAAAGATGGGAAACCCATAGCCTAGTCTAATGTGCTCAAATCTGTAGAAAAAACTCCATCTTATATTTGTAGCAATAAGAATATACTCTACATAAACACGGGTTTTCTCACGTTTAAGGCACAATTAGTACTCTCCTCCAGATAGTAGTGGTCTGAAGTACCTCTCGTATCTGATAGTGTCTGGTGTCGGCTGAATCTCTTGGGCATCAGATTCTTCTGAGGCTACCCCGCAAGAAAAAAGTGAAAAGTAATAATCACCCCATAATGATGAAGTACTTAGGTCACTTTGGCCGATTCATATTGACCGGAACCATCAGTTATAACTTCGAATGAAAAGTGCAAGAAATGGTAGATTTGAACCCCTTCTTTAAATATTCTTGCACATGTAGCACAGAAAACATACGTTTCGGACATACATTTCTTTACTGTGTGTGTATGTCAACATGTTTGCAAATCACGTATCTACTTATAAAATTTACCTCGGTGGTTATTTACTTGCGTTGTACCTAATTAATGGCTATTTCTAATGAACAAAGTATAATTTTCCGATCAAACATGCAGGTCAATCCTAATAATTCACTGTGTGCTAACTCAAGTCGATATAGTTAATGTCCATTCGCGCTGAGGGAAGAAGCGAAGCATTGTTGCTAAAGTTATCGGTAAGGAAAACTCCAAACAAGAAATGTAAAACTGGTAGAAGCTTCTCCGCTTCAGCAGCCAAATGAATCGCTGAGCTGGAATCTGTACTTATGTGTCCATCCTCCTTGCCAAAACATTATCTATCATTTTCAGAAAAGGCAATTTAACATTTTGATTCTAATGAATATCCGAATAAAAAATCGTTTCCAAACTCAAGGATATTTTTGTTTAAGTGCTGTTAGAACGAAGGGTTCACTTGATCAGCTGTGTGATTTGTGTATGCCATTTAGATGAGCTATATTTTGTGAGACACGTGGTTTCTGACAGGAATGTTTCAAGCTAAGGGTTTCAAGCGATTGGTAATAAATGCTGATCAGTTACCTCACTGATGGCATCCCCTCCGGATAAACCTAGGGAGATTTCAAAACTGTCAAACATGCTTCTTGACATAAGCTTTTGTAGCCTATGGCAATATAATCTGTTACATTACCTACACAAAGTTAACTTTCTTGCAACTCCATTACGAGACGTCAGAGTTTGCACACATGTGCATGTAATTTTATTTCTGTTGGCAGTTAACAAGAGTTATAAACGTAATAAGCTTCATAAATTAGCATGCCAATGTTGATCTTATATTTTACAACCACTTTTGAAAAGTTTGCAAATTTCAAAACTCAGTTTCTTTTTGGAAATGTATACGCTATAGAATCTCAGGAACTGACACAAATTTTGTAAAAACAAGGATTTATTTAAATTCCGAATCATAGAGGGGCTATGTGTGTACAAGGACTCTGACAAGCAAACTAACTGAAAATAAGAACAGAGGAATAGAAATGAAAGAAGTGCAGGGGACCCAAATAAAGCTATGGTGCATAGTGAAGCAAAGCATATGAATTGGTTCATTTACACCAAAAATGAAAAAAAAAAAAAAAAAAAAAAAAAAGACCAATAATTAATAGTTAAACCAATTTACAGGCTAAAACTAAAACTAAACCCCGGCGCGAAAGCCCACGAGGGGCCAAGGCTCACCGCCCAGCCGCTGCGTCCCCCACCTCTGCCCACTACAGGCGTCATTGGGGACGTACTGGAGGGTGGGACGTGGTCAGCGCCCCGAGCCCTCCCGGCCAGTTATGCGGTCTTCTAGACCTGGGGCCGCTACTTCTCCATCAAGTAGCACTCGAGGCTGAGTGTACCCCGTGCCAGACCTCCCAGAGGGGATAAAATCCCCATGCTGGTACCGGGGATCGAACCTGGGTCCTCCACGCCCAGAGGCAAGCGCGCTATCAACTGCGCTACGGGGGCGGTCAATTTACAGGCTGTTATGCTTAATATATTCAGTTCAACAAATTAGATACCAGTTTTATTACTTTTTATGGCATTTATGGTCAAATTAAACTTATAACCTGAACTTGAGTCAAAAATAATTGAGAGATTAAGGGATTAAGAGAGTGGACGAATAGTAGCCATGTTCAGGGGCCAAGGAAAACTTTAATATAATTTTGTAGATTTTTATTTTCAAAGAGCAGTGACAGGGGGCAATGATTCAGGTAGTGAGGGATAATGTAGGCAATTTTATTATTAAATGGAAATACAGTCTACTTTGAGTATCATTTAAAAAGCTGTTCATCTAAAATTTAATTCTTGAGTGATCTTTGTTGTCCAGCTGACTACTAAAAACATAGTGTGTGGAAACATTGAAAATACAACACAATAGCAAGCAAAGTTACTTGACACTCAAACTGTGGTACTGCTACTTTTCTACTAATTACCTAAAGTAGAGGAAACGTATTCTTACGAAAGGTGAATACCGAGATGCAAAAACAAGGCCTTCTGAATTAAAAAAGAATAGTAGTTTTAGAAAAAAAAAGTTATATGCGTAAGTATATCTTAAATAGGAAAAGTCGGTTCTATATGAAACCTGTTTTAACGTTCCCCCCCCCCCCCCCCACATATGCAACACGAAGGTTTTCTGGACAATTTCTCCCAACCGAAACCACAGAACACATGGAAATGTTTCAGTTTTGATTTTCTCAAAATGACTGCTTTAATAGATTAAAACAACATATTTTTACACGGTAAACAATATGTATATCTTTGTCTGCGAATAGCCGACAAAGGTCTTCATTCTAAATGATTCTCAGAATTGGTAAACCGTAAGGGGTTGACAAGACCTTATTGCCCTAAACATGTAGATCTCGTTAAAATTCATCTGTATCAAATAAGAAAGGAACTGGACCTGGAAAGAGGTAGTTAAATAACAACAGAACTGGCACTAGGATGTCTTCCTACAGACTGCCGAAGCATGCCATTTCATACACCCCAAAGAGAAGGCGGCTTATAGGAAGACCGAGGACCAGATGGATGAATCACTTTCAATAAATAACTTATTTTGCCGCGGGACGAGATAACTCCAATCCTTGAAATGGGAGAAGAAGAAGACCAAATAAAAAATCGTAATGGTATTAACCATTTCAAGAATATTCTTTGTTATTACTTTAAATTTACAAGTACTTATTTTTTTCAAGCGCTAAGACACTTTTCGTTTCTTCTCGTGGTCATGCAAAGAGCATGAAATTTAAAAGCTATCACTTAACGATCCACTTTTAACTATTGCTTTACCTCTTTACCTATAACGAGATGTGTGTATGTGTAATGGAAGCGTATCTCTATTAACAACAAATAATTAGAAAAAGGGTTTTATAAAAAAAAATGTTTCTACAAGAGTTAACCGAGGAAGTCACGTGAACGTAACACTGAGATTTTTGTTCAAAATATCTAGTTATCTAATGGTATTTTGGAGGATATCTTTAACACTATACATAAAGCTGACTGTTCAGAAGACAGTTCTCAGGTTGAGTTTGCTCCCTGGGTCGGTATATCGAGTGTAAACTTTATATTTAATATTTAAAGGAAATAAAATCTCAGTAAAAACAAGAAGCTGTACGCTTGTGCAGTAAAAATCTCAAAAGTTGTCACCTTACCTAAAGTTTGCTTAAATGAGCTGCTAGCGCTTTCGCCCCCCAAGGTTAGAGCAAGCGAAAAGACTAAACTCATTCACAGAGTTGTGTCAATAGTCACATTTAGCTATATGATGTACTAAACTAGTGGCTACATACGAGGTTCGGTATGTATACATGCAAGCAGCAGCCAGTCGGATACGTGTAATTGAAACAATTATTAATCACAACATTTACACCACACACATCAATTTAATTACAACATGTAAACTATCGCGGAATTCTCTGCGATTATGTAAACACCGCCCCCACTTCAGTGTTAGCAAATACGGCACTGATGAAATTATCATTCTGTAATAACCATTTCGGTAAAATCACTAGATGTTTCGATTCCAACAAGTTTTTAACACTAAAACATTCATTCAAAGGTCAATAGCTAATGAAGGTTTATAGCTATACATGGAAGAGGTACTGATATCCAATGCTCAAGGAGCAATTCTACTCGTATATCGCACACTGTTACTTATTTATCGTCGCTTTAACATCTAGGACATCGTGATGTCTTGGTATACACAAGTGCATACAAACAAATTAACAATACAATAAGTTAATCAAATAATTGATAAGAAAACGAAATAATTGAGGTTCTTGAGGTTATCTTGTACATATGATGGTGTGTTGCATGATCTCTTGGCAGCTTCATCGGTCATTTCCTGTGATACCCTACTAGGAGGGTATTTTGACCTCTTGGGGAGTTCCAGATCGGTCGAACTATACTGTATGTATAATAAAGGTCAGGTCAGGTAACCTCCAACCTGTAAAAGTGCCCATTCCATTCATTTATATCCTGTGGCGGTAAGCAGCTTTTTTGAGCTCAAGTACCTACTCCTGATTTTCATCTTACGTTCTGTATAGTATGGGTGAAAGGAGCGACCCCAGATCGAGAAGGCCGTATAACTGGCCGGGAGGGCTCGGGGCGCTGATCACGTCCCAACCCTCCAGTACTGGATCCCACAAATGACGCCTGTAGTGGGTAAAGTTGGGGGACGCAGCGGCTGGGCGGCGAGCCTTGGCCCTTCATGGGCCGTTGCGCTGGGGAAAAGAAAAAAGAAAAATATAGTATGGGTGAAGTATTCTAAGTGTATTCAGAAGAGCTTCTAGTTCGTTAGTGTATTGAAGAGCCAGTGCATCTACATCAGTATTGCCTAAAGTGTTTTGAAAGAAACTTTTGAGTTGAAGAAAATTGAGAGTAAAGTTGTGAGATTCTGTTTCCATGACGGATTGGACCAGTTTCAATAATTCTGCATACGAAGTTATATATGATACACTGAATGAAATGTTTAGGAGTAGATAACATTGCACTGCACTGAGCACTGGTTCGTTAAAAATTATTTTTAACGGTATCTCATTGCCTTTATGCTGTGATACCTTTGAACATATATTTAAGCACATCTAGTTTGCACTCAGCAGATTTTCCTTTTGCATTTTCTTTAATGTAGAATATTTGGGTTTCATACAATTTGTGCTGAAGCTTTCCACACAGTCATAATTTTTTGTAGCGCATCTAGCAATGCCAAAGAGTGACTTTCCTATCGCCTCGTGCTGCGAAACCTTCACCATTGTGAAGCAGATCGGCTGAAGCTGATTCAGGATACCTGAGCAGTTGTACACAAAACGAATTTAGTAAAATGCACTGTTTGGGAGTATCTCAGTTTACCTTCTTACAAGGTCTCGAAAGAGGTGACGCATAACTACTGACCAATGGAGCTGCTGACAGTTGCAATACGGGGCTGTAATGAGGACATGGAAAGGTGGGGGTGGGGAGAGTACATACACCTGGGCTCGCAGAAAAGTCACGTTTTAATTTTCTTTAGGTTTATCTCCAAATTATTAATGTCTACTACGGAAAATGTAGCAAATATTTGAAATAAGCAGCATTTTTGAGTTAAACGATTCTATTATAAAAAAGCTATATTTATACTGGAATTAAAATTTGTATCGAAATAGCGTTAAACTTGTTTGTCTATTACGTATATTACAATACTGTTTCTGCGTTAGAGAGAAAGATTTTCTTCCAATACCTATGCACCGACTTTCTTGGGTGGAATTAAAATTTAATTATATTTCTGTGGATTTGCACAGCTTCTAAAATTTGGTCACGTGTAGCTTCGGATGTTTACAATATGGTGTGAAACAAGCAACAGTTAATGTTGATCTAGTGAGCCACCAGAAATAATCAATACTTCCCTTTCATGCCAACGAGCCACTGTTATAACTATATCCAGCCAGTAGTATGAATACTACCCAGCCATTGGAGAGATGTAAAGAGAGGGAAAGAAGGGGAAGCTGTTAAATAATCACGATACCTTTGCATTTTACTAAATTCACTCTCTGCAATAAGCGCGGTTAGGTGGTGATAAATGACTGTAAGGAATTTTCACAAATCGGATCGGTTATAAAGTATTTTATGCTCGATCATACCCAAATTTATTAATTATAAGTCTGATAGCGATCCTTTAATGGACCTTCTTAAGTTCAAACTTTCATTAGAAGACTGGTCTTCATCCAATCGGACAAGTGTTCCACCAATCAGAGAATTCCCATGCAGCAATGGTAAAGTGCAAAATCGATTAATTCTCGAAACGCAACTAGCGCGAATTTATAAAACGCTAAAATGTCGGACACTACTGACAGTGAGATGCAACTTACTCCGCCTAAGCAAGGCACAACTTACACAAAACACAAAAAGTAACCTCAATACAGCTACAAATTCCAAGAATATTGCACTAAGCACAGTCCTGCATATTAATTTCACTAATTGTACAATAAATAACTTATACATGAAACAAAGTTTCGTCTGGAAACCAATATATTCAATTTGCCATCTATTTTTCAATGTTACGTAGCATTCCAAGGTTATAATTTTCATCATGCAGCTCTGACGTGCTGGAAACGAATCGATCGTTTAGCGCCTGCGCAAAACTCCAAATATTAGCTGATGGAATATGTAGATCATTGTCCCTGGTGAGTGTACAACATTTTACAATATTTCAACTATGCAATTAGGTTTATAGTCGGGCATAAATTGTCGTATGGAACTTAACTATA
The DNA here is from genome assembly GCA_030765045.1 of Tenodera sinensis. Lineage (NCBI taxonomy): Eukaryota > Metazoa > Arthropoda > Insecta > Mantodea > Mantidae > Tenodera > Tenodera sinensis. The sequence goes on along the minus strand of CM060965.1, from coordinate 169,844,735 downwards.
ATGGTAATTAGGAAAATTAGGAAACTCGCCTCGTTTGTTTCCTAATATATACTCGCGTCTTAATTACTACCATTATAGTGTCGTTGCATAATATACTATTAATTTACTCAACACTCGGATGCAGTGGTAGAAATGGAATTGGAGCTAGCTAAGTTTGTTTGCCAAAGCTCTCTACATATTAGAGACACATAGATATGGTAAATGCAAATAGCCTTGCTAAGAGACACATAAAAAATCCTCGAAGTATGGAAGTGTATTTTCCAGCCATTGGAGTAAGATCTTGAAAAGAGTTACGAAAAAAGCAAGAAGGAAACAAGAAAAAGATCGGTAGAACATTCAGAGCTTTCTTACTGAGATGTTGTAGGAGCTTGAACACATTCTGAATTTTTTGTGAACACATATGTTATATTTATCAATATCTCGCTGACAGGGTTTTGTCACTGCTGCAACATCGCTATGGGAGCCGGATATTAATGATGGTTTAGGCATGTTATATAAAATTTGTTATCTTCCGTTTTCACAACATACAGAGGAGAATGCGAATGTCAACGTATGTGAATTTTCAAAAACAATCTACCAGAATTATCATTTGATGTATTTTTTCGTTTATTCCATTTTCGATGTAAAAATATTCAGTATATTAAACTTCAACGTCAGTTTTGTATTACCGCACACGTTCTGCTCAGCATTTCTCGTTGATTTATTCAAGTGCGTGCAACATACGGAATCACCAGGAATAGAGGGGATATTTACACCTCGACCTAATGCGGAGCTTTTGTGCTTACCACCCCAAGAGGAACAGATAAGTGAAGCAACCGCAGAAGGCAATAGACCGAAGGCAGTTAATGAGATATTGTCGTACGAAAGTTTTATGTAACTATTTTCTTTTGCCGGCTACGTGTTGTCGACTGGCGGCGGCGAGGCGGTGGCGTGTGAGAGTTGGCGGCGGTGTAGGCTAAGGCTCAACTGTCGTGGGTGCGATAGAATCCTGTTGTGGCCATTGCACATGGCAGTCACATCGCACATCATTCCTAGAACAGAAACACACCTAACGCCTTCCATCTTCCACCTTCGTTCAACAAGAGCGGGATTCCATCGCGCCCTCAACAGTTGAATCTGAGCAGTACACCTTGCCGCCGTCAGTCAACAACATTAGCTAAGGGTGCGAAGAGTTGCCAAGCACTGCTCGACACTGGGCACCTGGCATCTCTCCAGTATGACAGGCGCTCACCAGCACGACGCTAAATTCGACTCCCTATAGTTTGGCACCTAGGCCTCCACATTCTGTTAGGGCACCAGCCAGTGCCTCGGCCATGGCTGGACCCCTAAGCTTGTATATCCGCTCCTGCCCATCCGTAGCAGCATGTTACATCAATGAGAATATCGGGGGTGCTCATGTGGAACCCCGACCAATTTTCAAACTTCCCCTAACTTAAAAAGGAAATCCAGTTATCCTGCTACAACCAGATTACATAAATGAACTTAATTTTAGTAACGATGCAAGAATATGTGAATAAATATCCCTTGAACTACTCAATGTTCACCATACAGTGAGACCCGTCTCATAGCTCAGTCGACACAGCACCTACCTGTTGTGCAAAGCGTGCCAGGTTCGATTCCCTTGTGAGTTCAAGAAATGTTTCTGTTAACATAATTCTCGATATGCTCAATGTAGGATGTGTGAATGTGAGTGCATTTATGCTAGTGGGTGTTAAATATATAATCAGCGTAACTATAGACATCAAGAACTAATTATCATTAATTGATCATATACGTGATCAAATATGAAGCCTGAAGTTAAGACATATAAATCGCTATTGAGATATGTTATCTCAAAATTAAAATTGAGAACCTCTCGCAGTTTACCGCAAAAAATGTGAGTTAGGAAATTAAATATCGCACGGATAAGTTGCCATGGTAACTCAGTTGGTTAGAGCAACGGCACGGAAAGTCGAAGATCCGTGGCTCAAATCCTGGCAATGGCTATGCATTTTTCGTCTGAGTTTATCTTTTCAACGTTAACATACTCAGTGCATGTGTGAAAGCACAATTATGGCAGGTAAAAAATTTAATGGCGGCTGATACCTGTCCGTTACTATTTTGTTTCCCGTTGTACAAACACATTTCATGACCGCAAATGATATTATATCACAGACTTTACAGCGTGTTTAACTGTACAACACCCCAAGTGCTGGCAAGCCTCTAATTGGATTTGGGATTGACCCACTCCTCATGCCACCCGCCACTAAATTTTGTGCCAGCCATAACTACCGTATTCAATGTTAGAGTTTAAGACTAAGTTACAGAATACAACTTATCTGTGCGATATAATATTTTCCCTTTGTACAATGCCTTACACAGTATACCCATGTGTCCCTCTTCTGGAAAACGTGTTAAAACTCTTACTGGGAATCCATTAAATCGCTTTATACAACCATTAATGAATAAACAATGCTCAACACATTCTCTATTCATTCTTCGTGTAGCCGTTAAGTCACGCTTCCTATGCTAATTTACGGAATGTTAAGTTGTCTGAAAGAAGTGAGGTCAGTCTGTGCTTGGACACGGCACAGCTCTTGATATCCAGAACAGACCAAATTCACTTGCAGTTCATGGTAGCAAAGGTTTTGATGAAATACGGACCTGGCTTGCATCATGCGTATACAGTTATATCAAAGTTTTCATCTCCAATTTAAAACGTTCTAGCAAGCAAACACAGAACAAGAATCTACTTTTTAATACACATAAGTATCAAACAATATTACAGTGTAGTGTACTGGCATTTTCAATATTTTGCATTTCCTTCGATTTATAATTTTTTAAAAATTATACCAAGTTTTGTAACTTTTTGGTGTGTGGTGTGTACAGTGTTTTAGTACAACAAAAGTCTTAAAACAATACTTGAATTTGGTGTGAACATGGATTTGGATCTGAGAGAGGAAGTAAACTGTCTCCTCAGTCACAAATTATCAATGTTTTATTGAACTTCGTCAGCACCTTAGTTTTTATCAATTAACAAATTTATTTATCTATGTGCCATTTTCGGCAGTATATACTCTACTAAATATGCATTAAATAATGTAACAAACATCAAAGGGAAAGTTGAAAAATCGTGCAGTTTTCTAAAACAATTGCAGAACTTGCCAAATGTAAAACCTGGAAAAAACTCCAGCACACGCAAACTCTAATACTTAAAATTTCTTCTTTCTGCGTGTTAAGAACTAGCAGTTATCTTAGTGAATATTACTGCTAAAATTGCTTTGAATAACAGTGAATATTATTTTCTTTCTTTCGCTGATGAAAGGATACAAACATTGCTACCCTATTATTAACAAATACTTCAGTAATGCTGAAAACTGTGCAGAGTAGTCTTTAAGGCATACACACTGCATCAAAATAAATATGTAATCTGTTCCAATTTACAAGATGCACTTTTTGGTGACGTTAATTAAACAATCAATAGCTTCAAAGCAATTGGTGATTATACAAAGAAAATTTAAATGTGTCACACAGGTTGTCAATTTCAAAAATTGTAGAATCTGCGAGTATAACCAAGCCAACCTTAGAAGAAGACTTGATGTAAACAAAGCACCTTATATCCCTGCGTGTTAACGTTAAATTCATATCAGCAATGAGGGAGAAGGTGCTTATCCTTATGGCATGAATGTAGAAGAGGTATGAAGGACAAAATACAGGGTTAGACGGGAGCTAGTTTTACTATTCACATTATTTACAATCTTCGATTATAATTAACATACTTCTTGAAACGCTAAGATAATCGCGCATATTTCAGGTACTATGCGTTATGCTGAGCTTTGCTTTTACTCGTATCGCAGGCTCCTTAATTACCTTCATGTGTTTACAGTAAGTGTGATTCTAAGAGTGGAGCGATTATAGAAGTTTCATCTATGTATATCCTTAATGGTGCCTGATGCTGGACAAACAACGTTATCATATTAAGTCAGCTGAACAGGAGCAGTGAAAATTACAATTCCACTGGTAAAATAAATATATATTTTTAGTACAGTCATTTTCATATACATATTTTACACATTTTTTACTTTCTCTACAACGTATAGTAAGTAGAGGAAGTGTTCTATTCCAACCAAAAAATTCAATGTCGAGATTTCACCCGAAATATGTTTTGAGGCACGCTGAATTTAAAAAAAAAAATTAGAAAAAGGTCCACGTGTGTCTGTGAACAGCATACCTCAAAATCGAATAGTCGGTTAAAAACCAAAGTAGTTATTTAAGTTTAATATCTTTCAAGAATTTGACACGAAGATTTTGAAGAAAATTCCTCCGCCCTAAACTACCGTTTACATGGAAAATTATTCGAAAATTTTGATTTTATTGAAAATTGCTCTAACGACTTTGATTAAAATGCCATATGTTTAAGATATTTTATGGCAAATGAAATGTACATTTTGATTCTCTGGCTATAGCCCACGTAGTCCTTGTTTACTCAGAATGACTTTTGCACAGTTGGTAAACCGTAAGAGATAGACCAGATCTTACTACAGAAAAAATGCAGATCTCGCTAAAATATACAATTTATGCCTAAGTAATTTTTTTGTGAAGTAAACGATTTCGGAGGCATTCCTTGTTTTTTTTTTTTTTTTGAGTTTTGCAAAACTTATGCTTTCAACAAATGGAACATTTATTCATTCTTTTATATCTTGGCCGTGCAAAGAGAACGGAATTTTAAAGCTTTAAAAGATTTGACTATCGCTCAATTGCCATATTCTCCTTGCACCTACAAGAAAATCAGCAATAAGATAATTTCTACAAACGTTTATCTATATTAGCATGAAGAAAATAGAGGAATAGAGTATGTAAGAATAGTTAGTACAGGAGTAGAAAAAGTCATATGAGTGCAACACATCGGATTTGTTCTATTTAAATGTAAGTATAAATAAGAGCCTTGCCCTCTCTTTTCCCAGCTTACCTCTCTTGTAAGTGGCCCCCTGGCCTTACGTCTTCTCGAGAAATTTCCTCCTTATCACCTAATTTCTTAGCTCCCTACTCTCTTTTTCCGTCCTCTCTTTTTTTCTACTCCGTTTTTCTTTAATTGCACTGGTAATACAATACTCATTCCGATTATGACAATTAGGGGAATAGATATGCGTATTTGTAGGAATAGGTGACATAACCTCGCATGCTTAAACCTACATAGATCTACTGTAGTCATCACCCCCTAAGAAGAATAAATGAAATGAAGGAATCACACGAGGCTACGAGGTCGCAGGCACGTCGGCCTCAGAGATGCACGGAAGTCCCTAACAGCTCCAGACTCGAACACCCGTTCCACTCCTCGAGCCTCCTAGAGGGCGATGAGCGATCCGTCGATCAAGCAGCTCTCTGGTGTCCACGGGAGTACTTTTTCCTTTGAGCAAGCACACGCGCCATATGTGCGGCGCCGCCATACGCCTTGCGACCAGGAATCGAACCCGGATACTCCGGAATGAGAGTCTCACAGTTACTGCAGAGGCGTCTCGCTCGGTGAAATAGGATAAACTCGTATATAAACAGTCTGCACCACTCAAGGATGACGGCAGACTATGCCTCCGCGGTGGCCACATTTATATGGCATTTACAACGTGGAAGTTTACATTGAACAACGTTAAGCCAGGTGTGGAACCAACGCCAAAGATCCTTATATTAACGGAAGTGCTGCGGAGAATAACAAAAACACTGTCACTATAATATATTCTGCAGACTTCATTGTTCCACCGTGCCAAAATTTAACGCTCCAGAGACCGAGTGAGCATTTTGAATAGGGCAGAGAGTGTACCGGGAGGTGAGCCCTTTATTTATCCGGTTCACGGACCTTGAAAAGAGCTCCTCCGTTCAACTGCCTCATGCATTTTCCTCATGCGCCAGAAATCTATAACACACTTTAACCCGACTAATAGCAACTCCGCTCCCCAGAGAGAGCGAGAGAGGGACTGCCTTCCATTAGGACAGGCTGCAGATCTTCAAGGAGGCTCGGAAATCAATGGAAGCCTGCCAAAAATGTTTCACCAAAAATGCTACAGGGGTAGTTTCATAATGAGCATCAAACTCGGATTCAGGAACTGAGAGTAGCGATTGAAAATGCACCACGCGAAACAGTAACAGAAACAGCAGTTACTTGTAATAAAACCTGCAATAAAATACCAGCGTTCGCGTGGAGAGGAGACAGTCAACTGTTCTGGTGTTTAATCGGCACACCGCTCTCTCCTATAATGAAACACTCACTCTCATTTGAAATTAAATGTGTCCAACAAAAATCAGAATTAGTCGATTGAAATAGAGACAAGTACGTCTAAAGGGGGCAAAACAAAAGGCAGTCTATACAGCGCAAACCTCAGGAATTGCTTTGAGAGAAATATAGTAAAAACTGCAATAGTGACTTGTGGGAGTAATTTAATTTCATTAAAACCTTGATAATGTTCCATTTATATGCCGTGTTTAGGCGGCTCTTGACCTCTTGGAACCATTGCTCAACAGCAATGGTGTTCACCCGCTGAATCGTTGGGCTCCTGTTACTTTAGATTAACCTAACCCTGGCGCAACAGCCCATGAAGGGCCAAGCCTTACCGCCCAGCCCAAATGACCTAGCTGTCGACGGGCCCTTAAACACCACCACCACCACTTACCGCCCAGCCGCTGCGTCACGCATCTCTGCCCACTACAGGCGTCATTAGTGGGGTGCAGTACTGGAGAGTGGGACGTGGTCAGCACCCCGAGCCCTCCCGGCCAGTTATGCGGCCTTCTTGACCTAGGGCGGCTACTTCTCCATCAAGTAGCTCCTCAATTGGCCCTCCCCCGGGACCTAACGAGGCTGAGTGCACCCCGCGCCAGACCTCCCAGCGGGGGAAAAATCCCCATGCTGGTACCGGGGATCGAACCCGGGTCCTCCGCGCCACAGGCAAATGCTCTACCAACTGCGCTACGGAGGCGGTCTTAGATTAAACTATCACATTAAATTCACACACCCATTGACATTCGCACTTATACCTCCAGACTCTAGGGAGGATGGGGAATAATCCTAGTTAAACAAAAATTCCCATCCTTCCAGCCGGGAATCGAACCCGGAAACTGCATAGCAGGCAGGTATTTAAGTGTTGTTTTTATTCCTAGACAGCTAGTTTCCATGTTCCCTTTGGTGATGCAAACACAACAGATTAAACGAATTATTATCCAAACATCGCCTCATACGGAGCTAGATGGCTCCAAGGTAACAAGTGAGATTCGCATTTTGGAAGACCCGGGTTCGATTCCGATTACCGCTCATCTTTAACCTTATGTTTTTCGTGGTTTTCCCTAGTTCGCAGGTGATTGTTGGGGTAATATTTCATGTACTACATTTTCTTTCCATCATTTCCCTTTCACTTCACTATGCCTGAAAAGGCATAGCTCAAAGACAAGGCAACGGAATGAAGGGATATGAGGGAAAGGAAATCGTGGCATGAAAGTAAGCACCCCAAGTAAGCACGTTTAAATGATAAGGTGAAACCATGAAAAACCCAAGTCAAGGTGTGCGGTTGTGGGGGACCGAACCAGTGACCTCTCGTTACCGCGGCGCCAACTTGCTCTGTACAAGCATATTAACTACAGTAATACGCCAATATAACTGTAATGTTGTCAGAACATTTCAGCATGTAATACGTCTACATAGCAGTTTGTTTACTTCACTTTCACTTTCTAAAGAAGAAGAAACATAAGGAAGAAGAAAAAAGGTAAGTTACTCCCATTTCACCTGGAACCTCCAGCTGTTGGAACAAAATAAGCAAGAAGCTATCAGGAGACCCAATAAGGTGCCCGAATCTTTCCCAACAGAACATCCAATTACCAGGTTACCTATTATTACGACAGGTTGCAGGGAAGCTACTACTGCGTCCACCTCGGGCACCACCGATGTTGTTTTTGTAGCACAAAACAAGTACCAAATTTCTAACTAGTATTTATGATTCTTACGTTAGAAGCATTTTCTTGTTCTATAAGAACATCTTTTCAGGTATCACAGATTCTATTCATGCTGCGATTAATAAAGTATTATTTAATCTTGGGAAACCAAAAGAAACCTTAAAGACAAGAAACGAAAAAGGTATGTCTAATACCTACGTACCTAAAATACCTGTCAGAAATAAAGGGATTATTATTTGTATATCACGTACACTATTTCATTCCTCCTCTGCTAGTTTCGAATGGTTTTAACACAACGTTAATTAAATATGTACATGTTAGCGTATTATGACTTTGTACAGTTCTCACAGTCACTTCACTAATTTCTCACTGATTTCACTTAGTTCACATTAAAGTGAACTGTTTCAGTTTTCCCTGTCACTTCATTTCCTTCGTGAAGTAACGAAATATGCACGACGCAACTTCTCCGGTTCACTTCACTCACTATGGAGTCGAACACAGACGTCTCTAATCTCTAGCGGAAACAGCGCTCACTGTACGTCACAAACTCACTTATAGAATCACACTTGATATCATACACTCACACTCACTCTCCATAACACAAGACTTGTTTATTTTCCAGAGTTCGAGAGGATTTTGATTATCTGACGTTAGCGTTTCTGGTATTTACGTTGGGCGAGAGTGCTACCGCATCTATTTATCTCTGTTTATCTCTCCAACTGCGCAATCGGTCGGTACTAAATTTCCGATAAGCTTGAGTCATAGCCATCTTCGCTGCAATGAACATTTACCAGCATATTCCTATATGCCACATCTATTTTCGTATTAGTAAACTATATTGAGTGTGAAACCCCATATAATCTATTACTTTGAAATATTCTAGCCTGTTTGCTTACAAATTACGCTACAGGAATAGCCTTCCTGTATTACGTTATGTGCAAGAACTATACTAACTGCAAGTCATTTCTAATTTCTCTACTGGTAAGTAGGGGAAGTATTGTATTCCACCCAAAATGTCGAGATTTCACCGGAAATATATGTTTTGAGGCCCCCTGAATCCCAAAAAAAAGCAAAAAAAAAAAAAAAAAAAAAAAAAGCATTTTTAGAAAAAGGTCCGTGTGTATGTCTGTGTGTCAGTCTGTGGATAGCATAACTCAAAAACGAAAAGTCGGTTAAAAGCCAAAGTTGGTATTTAAGTTTAATGACTTTCAAGGATGCAACACGAAGATTTTGAAGAAAATAGTCCCACCCTAAACTACCCTTTACATGGAAAAGTTTTAGAAAATTTTGATTTTCTTCAAAATGGCTCTAACGATTTTGATTAAAATGCCATATGTTTGAGATATTTTTATGGCAAATGAAATGTATATCTTGAATTTTCTGGCTATAGCCCCTGTAATCGTATTTACTCTGGATGACTTTTGCATAACTGGTAAACCGTTAGAGATAGACCAAATCATACTATACAAGAAATGTAGATCTTGCTAAAATACACAATTTATGTCTGAATAAATTTTCTTGTAGGGTGAACCATTTCGGAGATATTCCTCGTTATGTGTGTGAATTTCGAAAAACTTTCGAGAAATGGATCATCGTTGTTCATTTTTTTATATGTTAAGTGTGCAAAGACAACAGAATCTCAAAACTTTAAAAGATTTGACTATCGGACAAAGCCTACTATATTCCAATATTCCCCTTGCACCTACAAGGAAATAAGCAATAAGATAAGTTGTACAAATGTTTATCTTAACTAACACGATGAAGATACAGGAATAAGAGTTTGTATGAATGGTTAGTACAAGAGTAGAGAAAGTCATGTGAGTGCAACACATCAGATTTTTTTTAAACATACCGATATGCACCTAGCCTATTCTACACCCACTAATGTCAACTATGGTTGGTGTAAAATTTAATGGCGGGTGGTTTGACACACCATCCAATCATAGGCCTGCCACACCTTGTACAGTTAAGCACACTGTAAAGCCAGTGATATAAATATAATTTTCACTCACAAAATTTAAAATTTATTTGCACAACAGGAAAGACGATGGTAATAGTCAGCTATCATCTGCCATTAAATTTTGCGACTACCATAAATTAATGGCATAACTCTTGTACATATAGCGGAATATTAGGAAATGTACTGTTACCTAACCTGTACATATTATCAACAGAAAGTATGCTTTATTACGTTCTTAAATGCATCCAGCCTATTATAAGCTACCTGAAACGTCTATAGTAATTGCAAAAGCCGGTTATACTAATTTAATAAAAGGTTTAGAAATAATTATAGTAATTCTGGCTGCAGGCTCAAGAAATTTCTTTTGCAGATGTAAGCTAAAAGTTTCCATCTAGGAGGTGTGAAATCGCATATGAAACTGCTGTTAACCATACCAAATTGCTAACAAGCTCCAGGTCAAGTAAACTACAGTTATCTAACGTTCGTGATACAACGAAAGTTAGCAATAACCACAGGTTATAGGTTATACAACGAAGGGCAGCGCCTCGCGTAATGTAATCTACAGATATTTATTGCGGCTATCATCCCTCAGGAGAAATACAAATATAAGGAACCACAAGAGGGTATAGGCCGCAGGAGCAGGCCCCAGGTCCCCTAACATTTCCTGGTTGAAGATAGAGCTATGAACGACAGCTTCATTCAGGAAGCCTTATGTTATCCATGGGGAATAATATTTCGTTGGAGCAAGTACCATCTCACGTTATGAAACCCGGAACCTAAAGCATAAGAAGGATACGGAATGAAGGAGGAATGAGGAAAGGGAAATCATGGTAGAAGAGAAATCACCCCAGCATTCGGCTACCAGCCAGAGAATGCTAAGACAACCCAAGGTTCAGAGTGGGCGGTCGACGGAATGGAACCCAGGACCTACAGAATGCGACATTCATACGTTCGGTATAACCACAGCTTACTAACCAGAGATCAATTAGTGAGGCATTTACTGGTTTTATTTTATAAGCCTTGAAAAATTGCAAGGCACTTGTATATCTAATGAGTAGGGCTCAGATTTTTCAAAAATGCGTAGGCAGATGTATATTTTGAGTATTAGTGCACATTCCAGAATATGTACGCCCGGGATAAAAAAATGAGTCATGTCTGGAAAGCATGTATACAATACATGCCTACATACGTACACAAACAAATACATGACAAACAGTTAGACATGGCTACTTGTTGAAAACTGGTCTTCGTGGAGTTGTTCTCTGCCGTTAAAGTAGCCTGGTGTTCCAGACATGACTCTTTTTTTTTTTGGTTTACGGAGGTAGATATTTCAGCATTTAATTTATGTAGAATCGATTACCTCATATTTAGAAAAAGAAAAACATCTAATGAATGTATAGTTAGGACATCCTTTGGCACCACAATAAATCTAAACTCAATGTAGCATTCTAATATATAAAAAGTGAACAATGATACAATTTCTTCTGTAAATGGTGTCCGTGAAAAAACTGGAGGAAAGAATTTAAACTCAAAGTGGTGCTGGACAAAACCCGGGCAATCTTTGCCAGAGGAATGTTCCGAGCAGTCAATATCAGTGTAAAAGTATTGTCCAATGACAACCGTTGACATGAAACGATCAATCTGACCTTACAGAAACTAATTCCGTCTGATAATAGTGTGACGCCGGACGCGGCGCAAAACAAAGGACTGTCGGGGCTAAACTACTTCACACCATATACTAGGCCTGTGAGCAACAAAGGTGCCCAAGGCCATGCTGCCTCGCGAGACTGCTTGTGTATACGTGACTAACAACAATCGAGCGGCAGAACCAAAAGGGGTTTTATACAGAGCCTTAGAGAAATATCTGGCTACGTCATCGCCGGCGTGTTTGAAGAAGTTGCGAAGGGTCCGTGTGATGTCATGCCCGCTATATAAGGAGGTGAGAAAACAGCAGAGAGAATGTCGACTGATTGTATCGTAGGAGTAAGTGTATGAGAGACAGATAAAGTAAAGAAATACACTAAAAGCATTGAGTCACGGTTACAGTTGTGAGCTGTGATATCACGAAAGACAACGACGAGAAGAAAACTGTGCACTTGTGTAAAGTTTAGAAGACAATAAAGCGATAGAAAAGTAACCGGACAGATTTTGTCGTTTTGCCACAATAGAAAATCCTTAATCCCTGAAAACACTTAGACACTTTGTACTCTGTGATTAGTCATTGTGCAAAGCATGAAGCATGGATAAGGCTGTCTCTAAATTCGTTCGTTTTGCTCACAGGTGCTATCTATAGCGCCTGAAAACCCTGAACCCTCTGTGCACTCAAGCTCATAGTTACCTAAACATCCCTAAGACTTAGAGGACAACAACCAGATTCGCTATTGGATTCGCCAGTGTGTGTTTGTGACTGACGTTGGATGGAACAGCGTGAACTTGTGTTTAAAAACTATGGAAAACAAAAAGGAACATTTTTGACATAGGGCAAGCCGCCTCACAATGCCGGCAGAATATTTGTGCTGTCTCAGGGAAGATGCAATAACGAATCGAGCATGTCCAAAGTGCTTTAGTCGATTTCGAGCTGGCGATTTCTCCCTAAAACAGAAAGCTTGGCAACTACTCTGTCGTAGCTTGCTGCTGGTGAGGTGTGTTCCCAGGCGTTCTTAGTGATTGTAACGTAACGAGAAACGAACAAACTTATGAACAACCTTGTATATTGGTAATTCCTATGGTACGAGTAAATGCATAATTGTTTTATTTTTACTACATATTTTTGACATTTTAGTGCATACTTGCATGCATATTTTAGATGTTTTAGTGCATATAAATACCGGTCCTACTGCTGATTGATGTCTTCTTTTTTCATAAAACAACAGCTAAACTAACACAGAGCGGTAATAGAAATAACTGGATTCTATGCCTCTATTTTGTTTCCCTGTTAATTCCTTTCGGAGGATAAAAGAAATCATGCACTTATTTATACATCTTGGAACTCAGGAATTGCTGAGAGGAGAGAGAGTAACTTTTAGAATTCTTTGTATTACCTTTTCTGGAGCTTGACCCTTTAGTAAACTTCAAGATACTCACCTGAAACACAAAAAATAAACAAAGGTTAATTTGAAATTCAGGTTATTTTAGTTAGCATTAAATGAGACAACATAAAAACAACAGCTAACCTAGTACAGAGTGGTAATAGAAATAACTGGATCCTATGCCTCTGCGCTTATTTTCTTTGACCTGTCAATTCCTTTCGGAGGAAAAACGAAATGATGCACTTATTTATTCCATGTTGGGACTGAGAGTGAAGCTTTATTCTCGTAACCACCATGTTCCGGTGGTAGAGGAAGAAGCTGAGTGGAGGAGAAGCCGGTGATAACGGCAGTTCTAGAGAGAGAGGATGAACCGGAAAATGGGTTCGATTCGGTAGCTGGCCACAAAGGGAACTAGCTCTCAGTTCTTTTCATCTCTCGCGGTTCCAGGCATTGCACTCCCGGGGCCAGTCGGTGCAATGAAGGTGAAAAATGTGTATATTGTTCCCAGAGCAGAAGTCAGTCAAAACGCGTTAAAGCGGCTTCACTTCTCCTGCAAAATCCGATACAGCTGACTACTCCATCTCTTTCTATCCTTTTCCTCACTTTAAATCAATCAGGAAGCAACATTATCCGGTCCAAGAAGTCAACAAGTCTATGCGCTCAGGATGTTAGACTTTTGAAGGAGAACTATAATATACCGGGTGGAAAGTACTGCTTTGGCCATACTTTAACCAGGGATTCTACATGAGAGTAACAAATATATCCAATACAATTAATATCAATAAAGAGCCGTTTCGTGTAAAACGAAATAACTTGTGTGACACAAGTTGTGTCAAATATTTGGAGCCATCTAGCTTCTTGACGAATGGATATAAATGGTTTATTATTTCACTAACTGTCTCACAAACATTGCTTTAACAATGCTGTAATGTATGTGTACCTTAATTTGAATGGATTTGACACACTTTAATGTCAAATATCTCTTAGAAATAAAACTTTGCATGAAATTTTAACATAAAATTATGACAATTCATTCGAATTAAGGAACAAGTGCCAACGCATTGTTCACACAATGTCTGCTCAGCAGTGAAATAAACCATTTATATCCATTCGTCAGTAAGCTAGATGGCTCCAAATATTTTACACAAGCTATTTTTCTTCGCTGAAATCGATTGTATTGGACATATTTGTTACTCATGATGTAGAACCCCTGAATAACCTTTGGCTCAAGCAGTACCTTCCGCCCAGTATAAATCTGTATTCTTGAAATTTTATATTATTCATCTGCGATTATTTAATAATGGTTACTTCTTCATCGTCACATCATCATAGTAATGTGTGGATATACTTCATGTTAAGGTACTTCTTCACGTTGCAATGGCGATTTTGTTAAAAACTGTCAACTATTTTATTGTTTTGTCGTATAATAGCCTGACATTGGTTTTCAAAAATGTAAACTTTGAATGTTATTGTTACCAACGTGCGTTTAGTTTAACAATTTGTACAATCAGGTAGCGTGGGCATATAACGTTGTAGGAATTTCTTTCGAATATTTCTTGAAATTAATAGTTTCGTTTTCATCTTTTTAAATCCCAAGGAATTATTCTTAAAATGGTGCTACACACTTCATTCATACATAATTTTGAAGCTTGTTAGACTGGAAATAATCTTAACCAATACATATGGTATAAATAAATAACAGAAACTGTGAAACAGTTGATAAAAAGAGGAATTTTGAATCTCAACTTGCGTAACTTTTTAAACAGTTTACTTGAGGTTCAAATTATTATACATGTTCAGGGAAACAAATTGGTGTATTAAAGTCTCAAATATCTATATTTTTATAAAAGCTCCAAAATTGGAAAGAGTATATAACATTTTCAATTTTCAATGTTTTTATGGTTATGTGTGCTTAGGCTTTCACGGCCGGTGTCCATTTGGAATGAAGTATCTTCCGGGCTTGTAGGCCGTGGTCGACGTGTAGGAATTGCTCCGACGTTTCGCTCAAATCTGCGTTAAGCATCATCAGAGGACCCAACGACGAGTGAAAGACAGTGTGATTACCCAAATATATTTTTAAGTGTTGGTAATGTAAATATTTCTAGTTTATTGTGCCATTCATTAGCAAACAATTTTAAAACATTGTGGCTAAAAATACAAATGTTTTTGTTTCCAACGTGAATATGTACCTTAAGCTAACGTTTAAAATAACTACAATAATAATAATGATAATGATAATAATAATAATAATAATAATAATAATAATAATAATAATAATAATAATAATAATAATAATAATAATAATAATAATAATAATAATGATAACGATAACGATAATGATAATGATAATAATTAATAATAATAAAAGTTCGGAATAATAGAATAAGAGAAATTATGCAAGTTTAAAAAACGTTTTGGAAATTGTAGAAGAAAGACGCCTGAAATGGTACGGACTCATGCTTAGAATTTCAGAGGACTGGATACCCAATAAAATTCTAAATTGGAAAGTAGAAGGGAAAAGAAGAAGAGGGAAACCTGGGGAGTGCTGGATGGATGGGATGAAAAGGAGTATGGAGAGAAGAGGGTTTAAGGAGGAAGATGCTAAGGATATAGACTTATGGAGGCAGAATATCGTTTTGGGATGAAGGAAACGCCTGGTATTGTGGAATATTCCTTAATTAAAATATATTATTGTATAATAATTTATTATTATTGTTATTACATTTGTAACAATACATTGCAATAAAATGAGGTGTGCAACATTGTATAGGTAAAAATTCCAAATATTTATGCCATCTCCAATATCTCTGTCATAGATGAATTTGCAGCTGGCTGCTGCAGTTGTGAACTACGGGGTCACCTTTTTTTTCGGATATATGGGTGAGTGTAAAATAGAGAAAATCTGTTATGTTGGCTGATGAATTTAATGGAGGCTAATAATGAGGTATTTGAAGCGAGTTTTCGACTCTGAGGATAGTTTGAATTTTAACACTCGAAACTGTAACTACTGAAGTATTGCATGTGCTGCCTTCTGACGTATTAATATTTCGCGGTTTTAAATTAAGTGCTTCCGTAAAAGGAGTGAGAAAAGTAAGTTGCCGTGAGTCGCCGAAATGCTAATCGGAAAATCCTTTTGCGGCGACCGCCAAGTATATCTAACCGAGCGCTATACGGACTGCCGATAATCGATAACAGTAAAGGACTCCTGTAAAACACAAAAGCCGCGAAGGAGAGACGCGAATTTGAGGACTACGTTCTTTTATCACTATAAGTCCCTCTGGTTCATGACTACTCTATATGTTATCAAACCAACACTTTATTTTTAAATTTGTTCATTTCTATATAAGCCGCCCTTAATTTCATTTTAATCCTTACTCGCATCTGAAATACACATTTTGCACATTGGCTTACTAAATCCTACGTATTTGATTTACCGTTCTAATTTTCAGAACTGGTCTACGTGCTTTTTGCGATAGCTGAGTTCCAGGAACGTCTGATGGCCTTAGCTCCACTGACTTAACCAATTGATTTTCCTTAACACGGAACTTGCCAATAACTTCAATTTTCTGACAAAAAGTTCAACTTGTGCTTCTTACATTATGCATTGATTTTAACACACGAACATTTTTATTGCAATTGTATATTATTTATTTATAAGAGTATTAATCTTACCAGCCAATAATTCCGATATTAATAAGCAAGCAAAATTTTCTCATGTATGATGTTACTGTCTTGCACCATTTTGACATAGCCCTCAGATAACACATTATTGTTTACTCTCGATTTAATTTGGCAAAAGCGATGGAATAATTATCGCATATGCTACTTTTTCTAAAGGTAAACTTCCTTCAAATTCATTGGCCAATTTTTCTGGATTCCACATAATCTATAACATTCTACTCTTATCGTAAACAAATTAATAGTGTTACACTAGTCAGTTTCTAGACCAACTTTGTGGTGATGAAAGAAATAATATTAACTAGGCTGTAGTTTACAGTGTATCACAATGTAGAGTGAATGATGCTATTGTTTACAAATCAAAGATCATGTTAATTCACATAAGACAAGTAATACTAATTATTAAATGACTGTAGATAACTATTGTATGCAACTAGTGGAATACGAGCATAATGATCGCTCTCGTGTATTACAAATTACAAAATTGTTCTTGTAAATCACATTGGAGCGGTCATCATGTTCATATCCCACTAGTTGCATAAACAATTATTACTATAATTTCCTACAAACATTGTAGAATTTATTATTATTATTATTATTATTATTATTATTATTATTATTATTATTATTATTATTATTATTATTATTATTATTATTATTATTATTATTATTATTACACTAGCCAACAGTAAAAATGCAACTGTGATGAAATAAATCTGTGTTAACTATATCGATCACGTTGATAACGAAAACGACAATAAAAAGCTCTAATTAGTTTTCGTTTCCAAGTTAAAGAAGTGTATTTAGTTATATGCAATTATGTACAATTATATTTTATTAGCATTCACTGTCAATCCCTTCCTGCATAGGCTTCGAAGTCCCGCTTATGGTAGACATAGCAATAAAGTTTCAGGCAACAATAGCTGCGTGTATTTATTGCTATTTTTAGCCCGGGCTGGTACTAACAAGCGGGAGGGGAAGGGAAAGGGAGGACTGGAGCATGTTTCGTTTAAGCGTAGTTTCAGTCAGTTACAAGCTGTGTTCTGCTCGTGTGCTGGAAGAACACTTGAACCAGTATCTCACAATGTTATACACGAAGCACTTGTCAGATCCAAGAATATAATTCTCCCTGTTTTTCATATAGATTTGGTCCTAATGAAGGACTTTATTTTCATGGTCAAAACTGAGGAAGCATTTCTCTATTTGCGCGAGAGGTTTCCACGTTTTAGTGAGACAAAAATAAAAGAGGAGATTTTCGGGGTCCCCAGATATGGAAACTGTACAAAGATGGACATTTCAAGACCATTCTGAAAGGTGATGAAAAGTTAACTTGTGATACCTTTGTTCAAATGTTAAACGTTCTAGGTAATAATAGGGCAGAAAATTATAAGGATCTTGTGGTAAATCGTTGTACTGCTACAAAGAACTGGGCTGCAACGTGTCCTTAAAGCTACATTTCTTAGATACCCACTTGGACTTCTTTCCTGACAACTGTGGTGCTGTAAGCTACGAGCAGGGGACATAATTTTACCAACACATTTTGGACGTGGAAATGAGATACCAGGGAAAGTGGAGTGTATGAATGTTAACCGATCAGTGCTGGACGCCAATCAGGGAATCACCAGCAGAAAACTACAAACGCCAGACAAAGCTGTTGCGCCTTCAGTTACCTTCCTCCGAGGGAGGTAATTACATTCATACGCTTACAAAGGCAATAACCTGCAGTCATCATAGCTTCAAAACGGGAGCTAATCTTGAATTTTCGCTAATATTTTCGTTATCAACACACCTGAAAACATAAAGATTAGCTGTTTTTATGTAAGTTACAGAAAAATGTAAAGTACAATTTTGTTACCTAGTGTTATTAATTCCGTTTTCGGTTCCTGGCTTCCATAGAACAGAATAAGACTCCAGTTAAAGAGTAATATCAACAAACTCGATATGGGGGAACACAGACGGCAACCAAGACATGACATTCCTCATTATCAATTTTATTGTATTCCAGTTTCTTGGATGTAGTCAGCGGGCAACACTTGTCTGAATGATATTGTGATAATGAGAATGAAAATACGACACGGTAATTGACAAGGGAAATGCTGAAGAAAATCTGCGCGATAGTCGCTATGGCTGCGAAGCCTCAGGGTAGCTTGGCTCTGTCCACCAACTCCAAGCTGCATACCGTACGTAATAGCGCTAAGGATGATCTATGACACCGGATGCAAATGTCCAATCTCATAACCTTCGTAGCTATTGCGGCCTTCCGTACCTCTGGACAAGCTGCGGCGAAAGAATCCGTCCGAACCGGTTGGTGCATCCTCTGGGTCACTACTGTCACAGAGTACACAGAAGAAGAAGAAAAACATGTTATCCCCTGCCAAAGAGCACCCTAGGGCCATTATTTTGAAGTGCTGCCACTTCTATCTATCCCACACCTCTACGCTAAGCAGCATTGAGTACGGTCACGGCTGAACGGTTGGCCGGACAGCTGAGATCATCACATTGCTATTTATTACCTTTTTCCTAACTTGCTTTCCTGCCAGCTGTCGCATGCTTAGCTCAACTTCACGGTCACGCAAGCGACCCCTCAAGTTAAGCAGCATTGAGTGAGGTCACCACTTGGACCAAACTGAACTTAGTGGATTCATCAGCATTTAGACATTTAGACCAGGTAGGGCATTCTGGCACCGCATGTCAAGCGACATCTATGCGTCACCTTGTTTTCTGTTTGCGACACAGTTTTCTAACCCAGTGGTGGAATCTGCTACACCCAATTACGTATTAATACATTTCACAATAGTTGGTTGGACATTTAGGGAAGAATGGGATCTTTTGTGTTGTAGCATGCATTGTAGTGTGTGTGTGTGTGTGTGTGTGTGTGTGTGTGTGTGTGTGTGTGTGTGTGTGTGCGCGTATGTGTGTGTGTGTGTGTGTGTGTGTGTGTGTGTGCGCGTATGTGTGTGTGTGTGCTTATCTAAAAAATGTCGGTTAAAAACCAAAGTTGATATTTAAGTGTAACATTTTGCAAGAATGCGACACGAAGATTTTGAAGAAAATTGCTCTACCCTAAAGTACCCTTTACATGGTAAATTTTTCGAAAAGTTTGAGTTTCTCTAAAATGGCTTACACGATTTTGATTAAAATACCACATGTTTAAGATATTTTTATGGCAAATGAAACGTATATTTTGAATTTTCTGCCTATAGCTCACGTAGTCCTGTTTTTGTTTTTATTCTTGATGCCTTTTGGATAACTGGTAAACTGTACGATAGACCAAATCTTACACAACAAATGCAAATCTCGTTGAAACACAAGTTATGTCCAAATGCTCTTTCTTGTGGAGTGAACCATTTTGGAGACATTCCTTGTTATTTGTGTGGGTTTTGTAATACTTATACTTTTCTCAAACGGAAGGCATTATTCACTTGTTTATTTCCTGGTCGTGCAAAGAGAATGAAATTTTAAAGCCCTCATATGGCGACCAGCTTTAAAAGATTTGACTGTCGCTCAAATCCTACTGTATACCCCTTGCGCCTACAAGAAAATAAGCAATAAGATAATTTCTGCAAATGTTTATTTCGACTAACATGAAGGTGATAGAGGAATAAGTGTTTGCAAGAATAATTAGTGCAAGAATAGAGAAAGTCATGTGAGTGCAACACATTTATGCATATGTTTGCTTTTCAGTTATGTTTTACTTCAAAATGCTATAAAATTTTAGATTGCAAATATAGTAAATGTACAAACAAAAATGCTAAATCTCTGATTTCAAAATACTAAAAATCATTACCCCTAATTATAAAGTATATTAATCTAAGTGAATTTCTTGATTTCAGGGTCCTTTACGCTTTAATATCCTAGGTATCTGTCTACACTGATTCCTGCCCACATCTTTATTCACCTATACCTATAGTATTTCTAGGTAATTCTATACGTCTTTTCCCCATTCCCCGTGTACTTTAGTCCTCAATTGTATCAGTCAAGTCCTTCTTGGCCTTAATAATTTTCCTTCCCGTTTCTCTCTTATCTTCCTTGCATAATAGAAGCATTGCCCTGTTATTTCCAAAGATGTTTAAAGCTATAATTTCTAATTCTAAGTATCCCATTTCTTGATCCATTTTCTTCCCTCGTTATAGCGATAATAATCAGAGGTTTTGCTTTTGCATATTAGCAAGTATGCAGGGTGACATGCTAATAAGTATGACATTCCAATTTTGCTAACAAGTAAATATACACGAATTTGAAAGGAAGACGATGATAGGCGACTTCGGAATCCTTTCGATTTGTGCTTTGAGACTCCATGCTTGACCGAGTTCAAGTAAGCACCGTAAAGAAGGATGAAGTACAAATAAACAAAAGGCAACGGGAATTAAAATAAAGGAGACAAAGAAGCACAGTAATCAGAGCATAAAAACGGAACGCTAATGCAGTCTATAACTATCCTCAACTGTTTGTTGAGTTAACCCTGATCTGACCTGATTGCTCCAGAATTTGTTTAGAAGCAATCCAGAGTCCTTGCGAGTCAAGGTCGTACAGTTAGGACATCAATAATAGAGCTGGTGTACCATATGGCCGTGGCATCTGTTACTCGGATTATGTGATCACACTCGCAGTTGGGATTCTTCCCTTCCTGAGTGTCACATTGGTGGATATAAATTCATCTCTTTTAACTTTCTATATCGACATCTCACAGGAAGAAAACGTTTGAAGCTCTCCAAAAAGAAAGCATTGCGCCAGTGTACACACAATTCAAAAACTAAATGTGCATCGATTAAATACCAAACTTGGGATTCAAATTTAGCATCTTCTGAGGATACGACATGAAGACTTTCAATAAACCCCCATTCCAAATAATCCTTTGCATGAACACTTTCATGCTTTTTTTATCTTCTCAAAAATGGACCTAACATTTTGATACAAATGTCATACGCTCAAGATATTTGTATATAAAATAAATGTACATCTTGCATTTTCTGAAAATAACATGTGAAGTTATTTTTATTCAGAATGACCTTTGTATAATTGGCAAATCGTAAGGGATAGACAAAATGTTTCTGTAGATCTGTTCAAAACATCCAAATTGTCAAATAAAAATTTGCTTTGGCGTTAACCATATCCAAAGTTGTCGCTATATTTTCAACCAATTTATAATTGGTAATTCCTTGTAAGTCCCAAGGTGTGTCTGTCATCCATACAGTCAGGGTAATCAAAGAAAGGAAGGAAGGAAGGAAGGAAGGAAGGAAGGAAGGAAGGAAGAATAGTTTATAAAAGAGTGAGAAGACAAGGTCCTGTGACTGCTGCACATAGGATTGTTATGTAGATTAGTAGTGTATATTTGTGGTACAATGTGTCTTTCCTTTGTAACTTCTAAACTCGGCTGCAAGACGAACATATGTTATGAGCTTATATACTCTACTAAAGCAGAGAGGGGAACTCCACTCATCATCCCCTGAACGAGAGTCGGAGTTGAACACACAGCTACGAATTGAACTGCCCGGCCACGCGGTTGTTAGCAAACGACTTAAAACTTATTTATCTTCAGCTAAAAATAACACACACACACAGCTTTCTTTTCTTAACCATCTGACAGCAAAGGGAATTTTTCTATTTGCTTTTGCACTTTTTCTTTGACAAGCTGTTCCTAGATTACACTATTTCTAGTCTTACGAAAGAAAAATTCAACAGGTTTCTTCTACTTCTCTCTCATTACCCTAACATTTGCTTGCAGGTACTGAAATTCTGTATTTGCCCTCTTTTTTTCTCCTGCCTCGCCTTTCAATGTTTCGCGCCCACAAACATGTACTCAATCCCACATCTCATTAACGTTTCCTGAAAGTACACACCTTTCTTATTCTACCTCTGCAGTCTTTCAGGAGTCTGATTAAGGAATGCTTTCAACGCATTGCTTTCTTGAAAAATGTATCTGCTTACGTGCCTCTACAACCCCCGACTAGGCCAAGTGAATATACAGGGTGGTGCAAGAGATGTCATACCATTTAATTACTTATTAAAATACTAATAACTTGTAGCTCAGTCGCTAGAAAATATGTCTCCAGAGCGAGGGCTCCCAAGATTATTCCCAATACTCTATATACAATACTCTAAGGTAAAAGCGAAAGAAACAAAAGAAATAAATAGAATGACAATTGTATATACACAACTTGTCGATGTGGAAATTACTTCCATAGGTAAAAACCATCGATATGACCATTGCAGCTAAAAGCGATGGTTTTTGTTGTAATAAATGGAACCACTGCCTCCCTCAAAAAAGTAATCAATTTTGGAAAATCTTGTTCAAACAGTGGGTGTAAACACAGAGGTTTATGGAGTGAGTGAGTGATTGGGGTTTAAGGGCCCGTCAACAGCTAGGTCATTAGAGCCCCAGGTTTATGGAAACAAAGCTATTCTATGAAACAAAATGTCTTAAAACGAACATTTAAACAAACATTGCCGAGAATGTCAGAAAAGGACAAATCAAATCCACTATTTCCTGACCTATAATGATTCCACTGAACATATACAGGATGGCGCGCAGGAACGGGCAATTTTGATATGGCTGTGATGTAGCCTGCACTAAATTTTATATACATCTAAACACGATCACCTGGAGGCTAAAACATTGCAATTTATTATTCACATTTGTTATTATTTAGTAATAGCAATCATTTCCTGCAAGTTTGATGTAACTCTCTGCAAGATCTCAATGCTGATTAATGCAGTTGTCAGCCCTTAGTTCAGTTATGCTTTTAGATCTTTCAATGTGCGGTTTTAAAAGTTAAAGTATATGCATATACTCTAGTTTTTACAACAGAAACCATAGAATTGATCGCACATTAAAGACCAGTCGACCGAGCGGGCCAACTGATGTTGCCATTCTTCTTGGTCCTGGATGCCTCTAGTTCAAGGCAGAGCCTCTTGATTCGTTAACTTTTCACTCCATGCTTTCACAGCGTGGACTGAAAGAACAGTATCATGATGCCCAAGTTCAAAATAACATCGAAATACTTGTCTTGCAGCTTCATAACAATCACTGTTTCTATAATAAGCCGCTACTGGAAAAGCACCATGCTTTCCTGACTACTGCGCCATGGCAACTCAAATGGCAATGCTTGAGCATTTAAACAGAGGTATAAGTCATACCAGGTTCAAATATGATTTAGTGTTAATTTAAAATTGCTCGTTCCCGCGCGCCACCTTGTATCATGTCGGGGCTCGTGATCAGACACTAGAACACTAGGGAAAAAACTTTTTTCCCCTTTAAATTGTTAGTTCTAGTGATTACTACACTGGTTTAAATTCTCCAGTTTAATAACCAAGAACACGCACTCTGTGAATTTTTACTTTATCTACTGGTCAAGTACAGGAAGTATTGCATTTCACCCCAAAATTCGAAATCGAGATTTCACCGGAAACATGTTTTGAAGCCCCCTGAATCCCCCTCCCCCAATTTAGAAAAAGGTTCGTGTGTGTGTATCTCTGTGTGTCAGTCTGTAGACAGCATTACAAAAACGAAAATTCGATTAAAAACCAAAGTTGGTATTTAAGGTTAATGTCTTTCAAGGACACGATATGAAGATTTTGAGGAAAATAGTTCCACCCTAAACTATCATTTACATTGAACATTTTTGGAAAATTTTGATGTTCTTGAAAATAACTAACAATTTTGATTGAAACGACATATTTCTATTTTTTCATGACAAATGAAGTGTAGATTTTGAATTAAATTTTCTATCTATAGTCTGTGTAGTCCTGTTTGCTCTGGATGACCTTTGAATAACTCGTAAACCGTAAGAGATTGACAAAATCTTACCGTACAAAAAATGTAGTTCTTGCTAAAACACACAATTTATGTCCAAATAAAATTTTTTAGAGTGAACCATTTCGGAGATATTCCTTGTTATTTGTGTCACTTTCGGAAAACAAAACTTTCATGAAATGCAACATCGTTGTTCATTTTTTTTTGTTAAGCGTGCAAAGAGAATGGGATCTCAAACCTTTAAAAGATTGGAATATCGCTCAAAGTCTCCTGTGTTCTAATATTCCCCTTTCACCTACAAGGAAATAAGCAATAAGATAATTTCTGTAAATTTTTGTCTCAAACACGAAGAAGACGGGGAATAAGGGCTTGTAAGAATGGTTAGTACAAGAGTAGAGAAAGTCATGTGAGTGACACAGCAGATTTTTCCTTCTCTATATCAGGGAAAGTTATGTTTATCTATAACTGGTGGAATGCTCATTCGCATGTACGACAAACTGAAAGTGCATCATCCTTTCTCGCCCTGATCTAGTATTGGAGAGACCGACCGACCGCCCAGATGTACGGACGGACCTCCGCTCCTGTTAGAAACCTGATGATATGCCGCATGCCCGCTGGCAGAATAATAAAGTAGAGCTCTCAGCTTTGTGGTAACTACCTAACCCTCTCCTTGATTGAGTTACAGACATGCGCAGATTGGAGGTTTAACCACAACGCTTCCGCTAATTTCAATCTTCCGAAATTGCTGTTAACAACAAAATGTTGCCTCGCTGTTACTTGACTCTTAGCACATGGAATATACACTTCTACAATTCTATGTAAAAAATCTGATGTGTTGCACTCACGTGACTTTCTCTACTCTTGTACTAACTATTCAAACTTTTCTCTTCTTCGTGTTAGCTGAGATAAACATTTGCAGAAATTATCTTATTGCTTATTTCCTTGTAGGTGCAAGAGGAATATGGGAGTACAGTAGGCTTTGATCGATAGTCAAATCTTTTGAACCTTTCAAATTCCGTTCTCTTTGCACAGAAGGGCAACTACTGGAGGTGCCTTGAACAATGAACGAGCCGACCAGACAGCCCACTAATGCCCACGGGGTGTACTCTTTCCTTTGAGCAAGCATCTGCGTCATCTGTCCGGCACCGCCATACGCGACTTAACCTAGAAACACTCTAGGAAGATAAGAGGGAGACAGGATGAAAGAAAAATTATGAAAAGGAAACCGTGGTAGACGAGAAACCACAGAAGCATTCGACCACAGACCAGGGAAAAACACATGGTTAAGAGTTCAAACCCGGTAGAAGCTATGGATGTTTCGTGCATAAAAACGCTTAGTATCGCTTCCTTCGGAAGGAAAGTAAAGCCGGTGATCCGTGTCGTAACCTGATAAAGAGACCTCTGAGCAAAATTAAGTGGTCTTTCAGGCTCAATGTAGTATGGGTAATTTAATCAAAATAATTAGGGCTATTTTTGAGAAAAACAAAATTTTCTTAACATTTTCATGTAAAGGGTATTTAGAGATGGAAGGCCGCTGAATTTAGATATCAACTTTGGTCTTTAAGGGGCTTTTCATTTTTGAGTTATGCTGTTTCACAGACACGAAAGTGCCCAAACACACACATCTTTTTCTGAAGACGATCTCTTTTTCGAGTGAAATCTCTATGACCAATTTTCGGGTGGAATACAATATTTCCCCTGGCTACTATAAGTGCGTAATAGGGAAGTAGGTATACAAAAGACATAAGAGTTGCAGGAATTAATTTAAAAAGTTAATTAGAAATACGAACTCGTTCAGTGTCAAGATATGGCAGCGGTTGGGTTTGGAGTCGGTTATCTGATTCCCATTTTATACCACGCATATGATAGCAATGGAAAGCATTGGTTTCCCACGTATGTGGAGTCGTTTGGTCTGAATTGCTCTGGGACCCCATTCACATTTATTTAAACACTGTTAGGAGTCCGGGCCCTAATGACCTAGTTGTCGACGGGCCCGTAAACCCCACTACTCACTCACTCACTGTTAGTAGTCAAGGGGTCCAAAAGGAGAGTATTGCTGCATGTCTGTGTACATATGCGCGCTACTGAGAGATCCAAATTTATTTCAGAAATTTCCAAAGAATGCATGGCAAGGCCTTTCAGGGAATACACACAACTTCAATCTTTTACATGAAAAAATGTGTTAGTGTTTTTCCCTTAAAATGACAATTTTTATTAAAATTATAACATAATGCTGACTGAAAAGTAAATATAAAATTTTCTGCAAAACAATGGCGAAATACCTTCTTCCTTACTGAAATTCTAACGCATAGACTAAAACTTCCTGCATGGAGAATTAAAAGCCTGTTAAAATATATATAGTTTAAGAAATTTTTTTTTCTGACAATAGTTAGTTTGAAGTATTGAAAATATTCGTTTAGAAGTTACCACATTTTTCGCAGTACAACTTAACTCTATAAAATGTTATACAGGATGGAAAAGAGAAGTCAGTACATTCCTTCTATTTTGTGCTTCATAGAAATTACAAACAAAAGAAGTCTAATGGCATTTTGTTCTTTGATCCGCCGATTTTGAATGCGTCATTTCACAAGAATGTACGAAGATAAGTTTGTTACCTGTAAGATGCGTAGAGTAACTTATTTCTTACATAGCTTCGGTAGTAATTATGGGACATCACACAGGGTTTCGAAATAATTAATCGCTTAAAAGACGTGGAGGAATACTCTGAGCTGCTTTTTCAGGCGTGGAGGGAGACGACAACGTTGCCTTGAGGTTGGTCAGGGAATTGACCTGTTTTGTCAAGGTCGGACGCTTTCGCTTTCGTGTAATGCTTTGGGAGCTAACGCTTGTGATTGGCTCACACTCGAACAGTAAACACGGAAAGACAAGGCAGCGTATGAGTTTGTTCTCATGACGCACCGTTACGGTGTTTGCTTATATACTGAGCTAGTGAAAGTGACACCCACACAATCTGCAGTGTTGCCAGCTTGTTTTCGACAAAACTAAAATATCTCCGTTGGAAATTGTCAGAGACCAAAACGTAAGATACAAAATGTGTTCCAAATACCGAGAACTACCACTGGTTTAAATTAATGTAATAACTTCCCTTCCACCCGGTATAGCTGTTGTTTGTTTTGTCATGAACTCGTGGCCAGCGCATATCGACATGCTTCCTAATCCTTCTCAACCTCCTGTGTGCAACAAAGTATGAATTACTGTAGGATTACTCACATGAAATAATTTGTCACGAATAGTTATCAATCACTCTTAACAGAAAACAGATAGAAGCTTATATATGAATAATGGTAGAAATTATAGTAGTTACATTGCTTGACTATTGAGGCGAGCTATATTTTGAAACTCCTGAGGCAACTTTGCAATAGCTGATAGCTAAGGTAGGTGGTTGTTACGATTCTTTAAGCTATTGCAATTTATGCACAAGGTATAGGGGTATAAGTGAAATTAATTGAGGACAGCGCAATGAACAATATTACAAGAAGTTGAACTTATATATTAGGAGTAGTATGTTTTCTGATTGGGTAGTATTTCTAAGTAGGCGTGGCACAGAAGGCGTGATGCAGATTGGACCGGTCTCGTGATAACGAGTACTGTAACGAACCGAATTCCAATGCTTTCTACAAGGTCAATGACCTCGCGCTACCTAAGCCAGTAGCATTAGCAGCATTTGAAACGTGTCAACAGAATAATCATATAGAATTCCTAGTAAAGAAATGCTGCGGCAATTATTGTGCATTTCAAAATCAGTGACCAAAAAATCTTACTTGTTGCAGTCACATGGCTCTTGTATTAACCATTCTTACAATCTCTTATTCCTATATCTTCTTCGTGTTAGTTGAGATAAATATTTGTAGAAATTATCTTATCGCTTATTTCCTTGTAGGTGCAAGGGGAATATGGGTATACATCAGGCTTTGAGCGATAGTCAAATGTTTTAAATGTTTAAAATTCCGGTCTCTCGCGGTTAACACATAAAAATGAATAACGACGTTCCATTTGACAGAAGTATAACTTCTCCAAAACTCATACAAATAACAAAGAATATCTCTGAAATGGTTCACTCTACAAAAAGATTATTTAGACATAACTTCTGTGTTTTAGCATGATCTACACTTTTTTTTGTATATTAACTTTTTGGTCTACCTCTTACGGTTTATCAATTATGCAGAAGTCATCCAGAGTAAATATTTGTACATGGGCTATAGCCAGAAAATTCAAAATATAAATTTAATTTATCATAAAAATATTCATTGACATTTTAATCAAAATCGTTACAGCCATTTACAAGAAAATCAAAATTTTTTAAAAACGTCCCATGGAAAGGGTAGTTTAGGGTGGAGCAATTTTCTTCAAAATCTTCGTTTCGCATCCTTGAAAAACATTAAATTTAAATATCAACTGTGGTTTTTAACCGACTTTTCGTTTTTGAGTTGATGCTGTCCACAGACTCACACAGAGACACGCACACACGCGGATCTTTTTCTAAAAATGCTTTCTTTGGATTCAGGGACCTCAAAACATATATTTCCGGTGAAATCTCGACATCGAATTTTTTTGGGTGGAATAGAATACTTCTACTTACTAGAAGAGAAAGTAAAAAACTAACGCACTGAAGTGGGTACATACTAAGGTATCAATTATTATCAAAGTATCTGCAGTTATGCCCCTAACAGTCTGTATATTGGTACGTTTATGCTACATGTGTAACGTGACTATTTGCAAGTGGTTGTACCAGCTATTTAATTTAATCATATACTGAAATTGCGTTTGCTGGAGCTCCCAAAATACCCGGCAAGAGGGCTGATGTACCAGATTTTTGCCACATTAAAAAGACAAATATTCCTCTGCAGCACCTCCATCATCCCTGGGGTGCTGTAAGGGAACGTGTATAACGCTGCAACATATCTCTATCTGCGGTGGAAAAGCATGTGCAAGGCGTGTTCCTGAAGATGGATACTGTTACATCATATTTAATGGCCGTACTAATGGGTGCGAGCGTAAATGCAACCTCGGCCATGCTGACCCGTTTTTCTTCGGCAAACCGTAACTCTGGCCCAAAACGTCAACTGCTACAAAAAGGATGATGTGTCGCATTCACATGACCTTCTCTACTCACTCAAATGTTCCTCAAAACTCCACCTGCTCTTTCTTAATCCAAATAAACCAGCATTACACATTTTCACATTTGTTATAGGTTAAGAAGGATACGGTTGACTAAAGCGATAGTCAGATGTTTAAAAATCGGATAGTATGTTATGGTTTTAAAATTCCATATCCGTGTTATGACATGGGAGGAAACGAACAGAACAACCTATTATAGAGCTAAGTATAAACCAAAACAAAGAATAGCTCGGAAACGAATAAATCTACAAAACGGTTTACATAAATTGTAAGCTTTAAGCAGGCCTACATTTTATCTAGTTTCATCTAGTTTTTGCAGTTATACAAAGGTCACTGAGAATGAACAGGACTTTAGAGGCAATTTACAGAAAAGTAGGTGCCCACATGTTGTCATGAAAATAATCTTACACAAGCTAATTTTGGTGTGGAGAGATTTTCTTAAAAATCTTCGTATCTCATCCATTGAACTGAAGTAGGTTTGGTATTTAAATCACTTTTCATTTCTGGGTTATACTGCTCTCTCTCTCCCTCTCAGTTCAAAAAAGCACGCATTGTCGGTGAAATCTCACTACCTAATGTTTTACTAAAGGGCTATTCGTTTCTTTTTGGGATATATGGAATAAATATGTATTTAACATTCTTCCTTCCTGCCAGAGATTAACAAACACCATAAATCAACTAATGCTTGTAACTGCAATGCCTCCAGTTTGGCGATTATAAAGATTTCACATGAATAATGATGTAAATTGCCTGTGTGACATTTTCAGAATAGCAATTTTAAAGTTTGGAACCTAATAATCAAAATCTGTTTATTGTATGAAACATTGTAAATACAGTTTATTCAAAATTAGCACTAAATCCACATTAGTTACAGTTTTTCCATGGTGAAATATGATTTTAAACCTATACGGCATTTAAATCATGTCTAAAGCCACTCATTTTAAAAGAACGCTAAAACTTGGCAATGTGTAAGTATCTTATTTTCAAAATGTCGGAACCATCACAAGATAACTTTCAAAATGTGTGCTCTAGAGTAAAGTGAAAAAGTATGTTATAGACATTCACAGGTTTCATATAACTATAGAAAACTTCGGGGTAGTATTTCCGTACTTACCTTCCAGTAAATTTGGTACAAGAATAGTACCCTAGGGATAGAAAGTGCATATACCAGGAGGTGTGAATACTTAAGAGGGTTATATCGCAACCACTAGCCCATACTGAGACACTTTCCTAAATTATAAATCCATGTCAACAAATGCTCTATTGTTTTTAATACTGTGCACTCACGGAACACACTACCAACCCAACCATATTCGCATAATCCATGAGAATAATAATGTTAAAAGTGGCAAATATCCAGTTACTGACATCACACGCGTTATTTGAATCCAGTTCATATACACACTAACCTTAACCTAACCTTGTGTAAATATCGAAATCACAGGACCCTATGGTTTCACTGCAGCCCGCTAAACCTGATCATCTACGCTCATACGCTCTATGTAATTTCAATCTCAGTATTGTTTGCTCAAACGTTGGCAGTATTCCTTCAGAATGAATTCCTAGAATTACCGTGTCCATAAAGCACCTATTATATAATTATTATTATCATCAACGAAGGTAGTTATGGAACTAAATCGAATACCGACATAACCTCTTAAAATTCCAATTATTAACAGATATAATAGTAGAGATTTCTTTTTAACCTGTACACTTTTTAGCACTGACGTTATCGTGACATACTGCCTATATTGATATGCAAGAGCCCAACAAGTATGCTCTCCTTAAATAAAAGAACTTAGAGACATGTTCGACACGAATGACCATAAACATTCAAGAATATGACAAATACAAGGTATAAGCACATTCATCTGGACACCATCCCATTTGCCTATCAAGTTGCAAAGTTTTTAGTGACAATCGTTACCTGTGGTGATGGTGCCCCTTTGATTTCCTCTAATTCAAGTTGGCAAGGATAGAAACAGAGAGGTATAAATTTTAACTACAAAAAATTTGACTTCTATTTTCTCTACCACTCTTATATAGTAATTAAGCTAGTGTTGTACTCCATCCAAAAAAATATTGAAATTTCACATAAAATACACGTTTTGAGGTCCCCATGAATCCAGAGTAGTAATATTAGAAAAAGAAAGACCACCGCGCGGGCATGTAACTAAAAAAATCTTATGTGTTGCACTCACATGACTTTCTCTACTCTTCTACTAACTATTCTTACAAAATTCTATTCCTATATCTTCTTCGTGTTAGTTGAGATAAACATTTGTACAAACTATATTATTTCCTTGTAGGTGTAAGAGGAATATGAGGATACAGTAGACTATAGGGATAGTAAAATCTTTTAAAGCTTTCAAATTCCGTTCTCTTTGCACGGTTGACAAAAAATTGAGTAACGATGTTCCATTTAACAGAAGTATAAGTTCTCCAAAACTCACACAAATAACAAGGGATATCTCTAAAATGGTTCATGTTAAAATAAAATAAAAAAAAATTAGTCATAAATTGCTTATTTTAGCAAAATCTACATTTTTTTGTATATTAAGATTTTGTCTATCTCTTACGGTTTACCAGTTATGCAAAAGTCATCCAGAGTAAGTACGACTACATGGGTTAAAGCCAAAAAATTAGGTATACATTTCATTTGTCGTAAAACTATCTCAAACATATGGCATTTTAATCAAAATCGCTAGAGCCATTTTCAAGAAAATCAAAATTTTCGAAAAATGTTCCATTAAATGGTACTTTAGGGTGAAGAAACTTTCTTCAAAATCTTCGTGTCGCACTCCTCGAAAGACATTAAACTTAAATACCAACTTTTGGTTTTTGAGTTATGCTGTCCACAGATTGACAGATACACATACACACACGCGAACCTTTTTCTAAAAATGCTTGGATGGAACACGAGGATCTCATGCCAAACTACTCTTTACTGAAACATTTTTCGTTATTTTTTTAAATTTTCTATTGATTAAAATCTGACATGTTTAAGGTGAACACACACACACACACACACACACACACACACACACACACACACACACACACACACACACACACACTGCAAATATTCGTGGGGTGATCTTCATTCTGAATTAATTTTGTATAACTCGTAAACGCAAAATATGACACATATTACAAAAAGAAAACGCAGAACTCGTTAAAACGCTCTATTTAATACACGTGGTGTTAATCATTTGCAGGGCTTTGTTGCTATTTGGGTGAACTTAGCCTTTGGTTCGAGATGACGAGGAGACAATCAGGTAACGTATGTAGCGTGACAACAGTAGTCCAAACAAAAGGGTGAACAGTGTGGGGAACATGAATAAGCAAAGCGAACCTGCATGTACTTCAAACGAACCTCCATATAGATCAGTGAACGTTGCGGCTTTATTTTCAAGCAAGCAAAGTGGTAGATATACCCAAAGTGTAGTAGACAAAAATCATATACAAGTAAAAGTAAAGGGTAAACAACGGTGGTAGACACCTTGCGCACTGCGACCTATTCAGTTCTATTGTGGGATAACACCCTCGCTCCAGAAGGAAGGGATGAACTGAGGGAACTGCAGGATACCACAGACCTCAGGCAAATCTACAAAGACGCGTTAAGTGTCTAATAAAGTTTAGAGTTCTTCATCCCGGCCCCAGGACTGCAGAGTTGCCGCCAATACCCTCGGTCAGGGTTTCGACAAGCGTCCGCAACCCGCGAGGACAGCGACCACAACGCCGCCCAACGGCGAGAACAGATTTATAATGCGCAAGCATTCGCGCTATCTGTCCAGCATGGCCACACACCAGGAACCTGGAGGCACACCTGAAAGATAAGGAAATGGAATGAAGGAGAAATTATGGAAATAAAATATGGTATGGAAGTAAGTGAAAAGGGGAAGCACGAAAAACCCAAGTCAGAATGCACGGTCGACGGAGATAGAACCCACGAACTTCCCCTACCGCAGCGCCACCTCGCTCGGTATATAATAAGTAACATTTGTAATACTTAAAAAGAGCGTCCTAAAGACACACGATAGAAGTGAAGCTTTTGTATTACACGGAAATATTTAAATTATTTTTAAACCATAATCTGTCACACACACACACACACACACACACACACACACACACACACACACACACACACACACACACACACACACACACTTCAAACTGAACTGATTATTTCTGCGCCTGACTTAGGCATATCCACAACAAAATTGTATATTTTAATGAAGAAAATAGATAATAAACAACGAGAACACTAAATAATACTCAAAATGCATTGGTTATACACACGTGTTTCAACGGATGCTCTGTTGAGAACCAACAGCTGTACTTAGTGATCGCCACGCCGCCTGAACGCAGTACACAACCATGGACAACGAGAATGACAGAAAGCGAGAAGAGCGTATGTCTCACTCTTCTCCGATACCCCAAGGCAAGCGACACAGTTCCCACTCGACACACTGTTTACCCCCACCACTTTTCGTCACACAAAAAGGTTGCGGATCAGAATTTCAAAGTCCTCCCATAAGAAGTTTCACTTAAAAAAAAAAAGGAGCTCGGAGGAGGCAATAGTGAACCTTTATAAGAGCTTATTACTAAGATAAGGCCTATTTACTGGCATTATTAGAGATTAAATATTTATTAAATAAATAGTAACGACATATTTATTGGAAGGATTCATTAGTTGCCATTATTTGATTTTAATGCAAGTTAGACTTTTTGTGCTGGGGCTAATTGGAAGTCATTCGTTACATATTAGTCAGTTTTTTAAATGTTAAACAGTTCTGTTTGGAAAATTGAACACACTCTCGGATAAGCAGTCAACTTGAGAATACACACTTCTACTCGTGTTTGTGGCGCATTTTATATAACAGGCACAATGAGCGAATTACTGCAATTTTCTGATCATTAACGAACAGATTACCAATAAATTTGCGTTCACAAGCAGCATAACATGATTTTCTGGCAAAAGCAAACAAAATCCTAATTAAAAATCTTATTTAGCTGTCGGTAAGATTTTATATTTATTACAGAAAATTTAGCGTATCGTTTGATTAAAAGCATACATATTTTATTTTTTACGGAAAAAAAAAGTGTGTGCAGA
The DNA here is from genome assembly GCA_030765045.1 of Tenodera sinensis. NCBI lineage: Eukaryota > Metazoa > Arthropoda > Insecta > Mantodea > Mantidae > Tenodera > Tenodera sinensis. Next base: position 169,810,146 of record CM060965.1, on the reverse strand, counting down.
AGACATTCGTAGCGTTTGTTTATGCAACTATATATTTTAGTAGCGAGCCTCGCAATAGCATTAAAAATAATGATGTGGAAATTATAAGAGTGAAATTAAAAAAAGAAGACTGCCAGCGAGTGAAGTAATGAACAGAAACCATTATTAATTACCTGAAGCAATGAGAGGGGAATTGGCGGAAATTATACGCAAATATAACAAAACACAGGAGCACAGCGAAAATTTGAAAATATAAACAGCTTATACCCTCAGTTAGTCTAACAAAACAATTTAATGTACAATTTAATTTAGATATTCTATACTCAATGTATAACATAACACACAGAGAGGAAGAAAGAGAATTATTAGTATATTTCACTCACGTCCAATCGTACAAGCGTTCTACACACATGATGCCCAACCATGTGGTACAGCGAAGAGCGTAGTTGCCTCCACCTACTGTTCGCTGAGCTATGACGCATACATGGGACGCAAAAACAAGCCTCTCTAATACTTGATTATCGGAATGAGTGAAGGAATGAGTGGTTGAATTAGGGGAGGTGCTTTTGTCCTATGGATAGCGCGATTGCTGCAATGGGTTGTTCACTTAAGGCAATGCATCGATGAAATTTGGCTAAAATTGCCGAAAATTTAGACTTTTACGTTTTGCATTTTTTACTTTGCACTTTAACGGTACATTTTCACTTTCTAATATCGGCCATTTTTAAAGCTCCAGGAGGGCATTTAAATGTCCCAGTGCGGGGGGGGGGGCAGGAGGGGAGGGCAAGCGCTCCTCGCTAAACTTCGTCGCCACAGCTTTTAAATGCAATTTTCGTTTCCTCTAGCTCTGATTTGAGTCTCTTGCAGGGAATTTTGCTTCAGAGAGGTCGTGAGCTGGCTGCGTTGAAATGAACTCGATATATCGAGCTGAAATGCCATGAATCTCACACGTGTTATGTATGTAATCAGAGAAGTGCAGTCAGTGTTCTGTAATCCTGTCACATTTTCAGGTTGTTTCAGTGTTCCAGTTATTAGGCATTGTGTAGGTATGTAACAGGGTTTAAATTATTCCTTAGTTTATAGTAAAGCAGTAATAACCAGATATTTTATGAGTTTGGTGTACAAATTAGCAAAAAGTGCATAGTGTAGACATTGGCTAACAACAATACATTTTTAAATTTTGTGAACAATGGGGAGGCGAAAAGAACGACCAACAAAACTTAAAATTCACAAAAGCTGCTACTGAGGCCTAGAAGAAAGCAGCAGAGGGTCCTACATATGGTACTGGGGAATTTTATGTTGATTGGATTTGGGAAAAGTAGTAAAATATATTGCTGAACTTTAAAATCCATTTTTCTCAACTGTTTTTTCAGCAGTTTTCACTATTCAAAATGTTCCTTGAACCCCAGTTTGTAACTAATTAGCTTGGCATTTTCAGAAGAGCTTCAGAGATTGAAGTATTAAAATTTGTCACGGGCTAGTTAGAAATATTAAATAATTGAGCTGATATTAAATATTTTTCGTAACCCATGCTGCAAAAAAATTGAAAATATCAATAAATTGTATACAAAACATTTTTTCTCTTGAAATAATTATATCTAAGCAATGGCTATGTGACAGCTTATCTGATACTGAGCTCAACCTAAAAATTTAGAGAGATACAATAAGGGTCATTTCATATTAACATGCCAAAAAGTTTTTTAGTATTAATCAGTATATTAATTTACTACCTATACATTTTATGTTCTGAGTGTGCGGAAAAAAATCAAAGCAATCAGGAGAAAACTGCGTATTTAAATTTTTATAGATACATTGCTTAAGATGCAAGTGTGCATGTAACACACTGGAAACGGAGGAGGAATTGGTTGCCAGTCACATTTGACGAATGCGGCAAAATGCTATGAGCCCTTGTACCGCATTTATCAACGGGTAACGCGTGAGCCTTGAATTTGGGACGTTCTGAGTTCAATTACGGTCGGGCCGGCCTCTTTAACCATGGGTTTTCTCGCGATTTCCCCGTGTTGGTATTGGTTCCCTTTCTACCACGAATGTTCTGTTCCAATATTTCATCTGTTTCAGGTTTGCTGGACCAGGTGATGGTGGTTGGTATGTTGCGGCAGAACGGTGTAATGTGCGCTCTGGAAAGATTTCTTCATGGTGGGACTGCTAAGGCTCCAGGTTGCTAATGGATAAAGCAGGATTAGCCGGACTAGTGTCATGTTGAAATCGTTACGGACCCCTCCTTACTAGTGCTGGCAAATGTCGGAGAGGTAACTTAAAACGTAGTCCTGGAGCGTTTCCTTCCCATATTTCCTTTCCCAATTTATCATTTCATTTCTTACATAAAAGTCCATTGCTTGTGGTGTCGTATGGGTGGTTATCACTATCCCGCTCCCCCCAAAACCGGGATTAGTGCACCTCAGGGATGTCCAACCTTCACTCTTTGGAGAACCTTACTCAGTGAGCGGCTATCCCCACTCAACTCCTCAATCAGGGGGACAGACAGTGAGTATCCAGTGACGGACACTAACGGCTACTCCACGGCCATTTGTCATAACTTGAATTTTCTGGGAATGTTCTCAGAAGACCTCTTTAGTGTAGATGATTTTTGCATAAATGGTGAACAGTGAGAGACAGACAAAAGTTTACTAAAGAAAAAAAAAGTGGATTTGGTTAAAAAACAATTTGTGTCAAATATTTCGTTTTTCTTTTGAGTGAACTATTTCCGAGATATTCCTTCTTAATTTTTTGAATTTGCCAGTACTTAAGGCTTTTCCAAATAGGAATATGTTATTCCTTTTTTTATCTCTTGGCCTTGCAAAGATAATGGAATTTTAAAGGCATCGCATGACAATCAGCTCTTAAAACATTTCACTACGGTATTCCCATATTCCTCTTGCATCTACAAAAAAATTAGCAATAAGGTACTTTCTGAAAATGCTTATGTCGATTAAAATGTATTAGATAGAGAACAAACATTTGCAAAAATAGTGTATATAAGAGAGCATAGCTCTACATATGTTTACGAACAGGGTTTATACAAATTGAACTATATTAAAAATCTGTATCGCAATATGTTACGCGACGACCACTTGGTGTATCTTCTAAGACTTCGACTTTGTCGCCAAATATTGATAGACTTCTTAAACGTAAGCAGTACCAAAGAAATGACTAATGAGTAGATGCTTAGCGCATAAGATTTGAAATATGACCAACTCGCCACTGCAACACAATACACGGTTGTGGGTTAAAGAAAGACAAAGTCCAGGTATAGTGGAATGAGGTAAACACAAACTCTCCTCTTTCACACACGTTGGACATCGTTGGTCTACCATGAGCAGCTAGTACCACAGTGCATATTTTGAAATATAAGAGGAAAACTGAACCAACTTATTATAATATGGACATTCAGCATCATCTTTTACTTTCTTTTTCAACTGTTGCCATCGACTGCATTCTGGCCCCCCCAGAATCACATAATGCGCTGGCTCTACCCGGAACAACGACTATCGAGAGGCGTAGCAATAAAAGATCAAGGTCAGTTGACGTCATTAATACAGCAATATGTTACAATGGACAGGTTTGTGATGTAATTGTATAACCGGAACTTGGATTCTCCCGCATTTTGTTGAGATCCGTGTCTTACCACACGGAATTATGGAATTATATAGAGAAATGCAAATTATAAGACTGAAAGCAAATAGTTATTTATGTAACTAGTGTGTAATTTGGCTGATTATGACTCGAGTAAATGTTCAGCGCGTGAGGAAAACAAACGTTACGAGAGTCACAAAGAAAATATTATACACGTGTTATATATGACGTTTTATGCAATGTTAGCAATAAAATACTTAACAATAATAAAAAATTTCCTAAATGAAAACTTATAAAGTTTTGCAGATCACTTGTGGATGACGTAATATTGTTGATAAGTAGATGTTTCATTTGCTTCAACACTTACAAAGGAAAATGGTACTACTAATCAACAGGTTAATATTTGCCAAGGAAAGTGAGTATACCAAGTAACATAGGCTCTGATTAATATGTATATTTTTATTGGATTTGGGTTTAAAATACATTTAATGAGGTGATTCTTGTGTTTGAGTATGCTACGCTTGCTAGAGTGAGGATTGCAGGTTTTATTATAGGCACATTGGAGAAAATCAAGTTTTGACACTGATGATCATTGCTACCTTGTTGGTATGGTAATAACGTCATTCATTTTCTGGCACTTGTACCAGAAATAAGGTAATTTCACATGAATTATGACGTCATAATAAGCCATTTTAATGCTAGGATTGCATATACGTTTTTTACTTATTTTCTTGCTGTATATGTACATATATACAGGATGTCCCAAAAAACACCGACACCGGTCAGTATGCTGTGCGGGACGGCAAACTGATTGGTTTTCAAAGAGGAACGCCTGTATTTACATCAAAGTGTGCTGGAGTTCACGTTGGAAATTTTTACATCTGTCTACCGGTACATGTCGCTCTCCTGTTAAGACGTTACTGTACTGGAAACCACAAAATAAAAAAAAAAAAAAAAAAAAATAAATAAATAAATAAATAAATAAAAAAATAAATAAAAAAAAAAAAAACCCGGTGCGCACCAAGAACTCCATGGAGGAATTTAGTGCATGCCCAGTAATTTATTATGCTAAGTCGTTCATCTCAGTACACAGATGACTAAATGGTTGCATACCTTCCGTGTTGAGAATATTAACAAACCGTTCGTTCTGAAACTTCCACGCTCTTCAGCGTCCAAACCGTGCATTTCCGGACAGGTGTTACTATTTGGAAATCTTCGCGTTGCATCCTTTGAAAACACTGAATTTAAATACCAAGTTTGGTACCATTTTTGAGAAACTAACCAATTTTGAAAAAAATTCTACGTAAAAGGGTAATTTGGGATTGGGATTTTTCTGAAATTCTTCACGTTCCTTCTTTGGAAGCTTATGAACTTAAATACCAAGGGTGATATTTATCGGACTTTTCGTTTTTGATTTATGATGTTCACAGATGCACACAGACAGACAGATATACATACATATGGATCTCTATTTAAACATGCTTTCTTTGGGGTTGTCAAAACATTTATTTGGGTATGGAATTTTTGGGTTGAATACAATACTTTCTTCTACTTAATGCAAGAAGTGTAGGAAAGTAAAAGTATACGTCTTTCAGAATTCAAACCAATAACAAAATCTCGGAAATGGTTAAACCATAAGTATTTTATTCAACATAAAAATATTTGCTCTCTTCGTTATACTTATTTATGTGGCTTCAACATACTATTTTTGTAGAATTTTCCAGTTGAATAATAGAAATAATATTCAAAGTTTCCAGAATTACCTGCATACAAAATCAACAAAAGAGTGAGGTAATGGAATATTTATATATTTAGCTAGAGGCTTCTCTTATTTTACTTATTTTATATTCTAAACAGTAACAATACAAGCAAAGAGAGTACAGTTTAAGCGCATGGGATAAAAGAAACACAACTGAATAACAAAATAGAATTTGTGGAACGTGCAGAAAGTTTTAAACGCAATGTGCTGACCAATCCTGCTTTAGTACATGGTCCTAAAGCTTAGACTTAAAGCGAAAGTAGACTTAACAAGGATTACTGAAAGCGGGACGAGATAAAGTAAATACTCGGTCAAACGCTCGTAGATAGAACAAAATGGAGATGTATAGCGAAGTTAGTGCATTACCCACATAAAAACTGAAGCTATTGGAAGAGCTAGAGAAAATGAACAAAGAAAACGTCCAAAAGGTTTTCCAAGTACCACGCGTGAGATTTATGAGGACACGAAACTCCAGCAAGGTTTCACCGAGCAGAGCCCTTGATGAAATCATAAAGCGTTCTTGTTAAAGGATTAGCTGATAAATTCCGAATAGCTAATGGAAGCGTCCAGTCTGCGATTGTACAGCTTTGCGTTAGAAAATGGGAAAATGCGGTTATGAAACTGCAACCAAGCGAGGTGGCATTTGGGAGGTCGTGGGTTCAATGCCAGTGACCGAGCATAGGATGTTTTTTGCGTGTGTTTACGAGGGTCACTCAGCGAATGCTGGGAGGATAATTCTTGCTTTGTCTGTCACGGTGGAGATTCCGACACGTTAGCAGATGGTCTATTGTGCGTCAGACCCGGAAGGAAGGACGATATGAAAGTATGCTACAGGCGGTCAGAACGCATCATTACGGTGGGTCCCTAATAGGTGCAGACAGTTGTTCAGTCCGACGATTCTAAATCGCCACAAAACTGCGCCACCAGTCTTGTCCGGCTGATCAATCAGTCCCTCTGGCGGGCAACTAGCTGACCACAGCACCTCTGGTCAGCCGAACACCGCATTTCTAGAGAGCAAGCACCATCGCAGCATATGTTACTGGCGACCCGCTGACTCTTGAGAAAGAGTCTTGAACCTGGAAAGACCGGAGAGAGGGAGAATGAAGTGAAAGGGAGTGATGTGGGGTATGTAAGGTAAATATTCTTTCCAGCATCCGCCTGAGTGACCCGGGAAAAACCCCCGAAAAACCCCAAGGTCAGGAAGATCGGCCGCGAGAATCGAGCCCGCGACCTCCCAAATGCAGGCCACAAACGTTACCGCCTGAGACATTCCGCCAGGTTGGAAACCCCCGAATTTTCTGTCCTATTTTATTTCAATCATCCTTCATTTCTTCATCCTGTTAATTCATTAAGGGTCGCAACTGTCAGCATAGGCGTTAGGTGCAGTTTGGCAGGGATGATATGCGCAACTCTTTCCGTCCCTCGTACCCGATAAGATCGACGTGGACACCGACGACCTCGAAGAGACCTCAAATTTAGTAAACCTTAGGGTATATGCCAACCGGTGTCTCCTCTCACTTCATCCTTGCCTACCGCCCGGCCACTGCGTTCTCCACCTCTCCCACTACAGGCGTCATGAGTGGGGTGTAGTACCGGAGGGTGGGAGATGGTCAGCGCCCCCGGGTCCTCCCGCTCGGTTATGCGGTCTTCCTGACCGGGGACGCTACTTCTTTAATCAAGTAACCCCTCAATTGTCTCCTCAGGGACCTAACGAGTTTGAGTGCATCCCGGATCAGGTCTCCCAGGGGAAGAAACGCCCCACGCCGTACCGGGAATCGAACCTGGTTCTCCCACTTCGTAAGCAGCAGCGCTACAATTGCGCTAAGGAGACAACCCACCATGTTGGCAACAGTAGGTAATAAACCGTATAGATATATACTTATTGTTGGGTTTCATGATTTTCTTGTTTTATAGATTAGACACAGTTATCAACTCTCATTCATACTTCCAGATTCTGGAAGGATAGGGAATAATTTTGGCTAGAGAAAAATTCTCACACCTCAGCCGGGAATCGAACCTAAGACCCCCTAGCGTAGCTAGCAGGTGCTCTACCGACTAATAAAGAGGCCGCCCAGCATTACGAGGAACAAAAATCTGATGTGTTGCACTCACATGACTTTCTCTGCTCTTGTACTAACCATTCTTACAAACTCCTATTCCTATAACTTCCTAGTGTTGATTGAGATAAACATTTGCAGAAATTATGTCACTGTGTATCTTCTTGCAAGTACAAGGGGAATATGGGAATACAGTAGGCTTTGAGCGATAGTCAAATCTTTTAAAGCTTTCAAATGCCGTTCTCTTTGCAGGGTTAACATGTAAAAAAATGAATAATGATGTTCCATTTGACAAGTACAAGTTGTCCAAAGCTCAGGCAAATAACAACGAAGGTCCCCGAAATGGTTCACTCTACAACAAAATTATTCAGACATAAACTGTGCGTTTTAGCAAGCTCTACATTTTTTGTATAGTAAGATTTGGTCTACCTCTTACGGTTTACCAGTTATGCCAAAGTCATCCAGAGCAAATAGGACTTCATGAGCTATAGCCAGAAAATTCAAGATATACATTTCATTTGACATAAAAATATCTCAAACATGACACTTGCGTTAGAGCCATTTGAAAAAAAAATAAATAAAATAAATAAAAAAAATAAATAAAATAAAATAAAATAATAAATAAATAAATAAATAAACAAATAAATAAACAAATAAATAAAATAAAAAAAAATAAAATAAAAATTTTCGAAAAATTTTCCATGTAAACCTTAGTTTAGGGCGGAGCAATTTTCTTCAAAATCGCATCCTGGAAAGACACTAAATTTAAGTACCAACTTTGGTTTTTAACCGACGTTTCGTTTTTGAGTTATGCTGTCCACAGACTAGCACACAGACGGAAAGACACACATACACACACACTCGGACCTTTTCCTAAAAATACTTTTTTGGGGGGTGGGGATACAGGGGGCCTCAAACATATATTTCCGTTGAATAATTTTTGGCTGGAATACAATACTTCCTCTGCTTACGTAGTAGAGAAAGTAAAAAGTGATTAATTATGGTTAACAAAAAGTTGTATATTAACCGTTAACATAACTTATTAAAATTGTTGTGAACTAATTTAAGAAAAAAAATTATTTTGTAATTTCTTATTCTTGCGGTTAAAGTGCTGTGCAGCTTTAGCAATAGTTCATATACTATGCATAACATTTTGGCGCAGAGCCAGCTATTAGAAAATATATGGACACCACTGCACGTTTTTGTAGCAGGTGATGGCAGAATTCCTTCCATGAAATGCCCACGCTTCCCAGCTTTCATCAACATCTAGCGTTATCGAACTGTGCATTCCGGTGCAGTAACAATAAATATTGTCTTCCGTGAATTGTGATTTTTTTCTGGAATTTCTGAAGCACAAAATAAAATGTCCATCACAACATCAAAAGGATTTTTTAGGGGGGGGGGGGAGGAGGGATGAAATCAATAAACATGGACAATAATTCCAAGTAATATTGCGTTTAATGAAATGAAATTTCAAATCAATGTTACTTCATGCTGATTCGTTTCACTGAAGATTAATAACATGAAATCAAAGGTGTTCGATATAGGTGTGTTGGTTGTGTGGGTTTAAACGCTTGAGTAATTGAGGCAGAGGGATATTAGCTTGAATTTTACTCTTTAATTAAATTTTCCTTTAATTTTTCTGGCTTCAAGGTTTTCCTTCGCCATGTTGCTTTGGAAACAACAGCAAAATCATACTCTTTTCGATGGGCTATGATTGATTTATACCTATACTCATTCAGTTGCAAACGACTGAGACGTGCAAGTGTATTAAATTTATTATTATTATTATTATTATTATTATTATTATTATTATTATTATTATTATTATTATTATTATTATTATTATTATTATTATTATTATTATTATTATTATTATTATTATTATTATTATTATTATTATTATTATTATTATTATTATTATTATTATTATTATTATTATTATTATTATTATTATTATTATTATTATTATTATTATTATTATTATTATTATTATTATTATTATTATTATTATTATTATTATTATTATTATTATTATTATTATTATTATTATTATTATTATTATTATTATTATTATTATTATTATTATTATTATTATTATTATTATTATTATTATTATTATTATTATTATTATTATTATTATTATTATTATTATTATTATTATTATTTATTATTATTATTATTATTATTATTATTATTATTATTATTATTATTATTATTATTATTATTATTATTATTATTATTATTATTATTATTATTATTATTATTATTGTTGTTGTTGTTGTTGTTGTTGTCGTCATCACCATCATTATCAGCATCCGTTCGAAATAAAAGAGTTTTATAGTCATATGTTGCCTTACTTTGCATATTCCATACTTAGGTCATATTGGACGAGGGACGAAAGGGTGAAATGATGCTCAAAGGAGCCTGGGGTCCATAGAGCTTAGAGTTACCAGACATTCATCTTTCAGGATAAGGGGAAACCCCGGTAGAAACCTTATCCGGGTAACTCACCCTAACTGAGATTCGATTTTCGGGTCTCTTGGCTGTGAGGCAAACACGCTACCCCCACACCACAGAGGTGGGCCACTTTGCAGTCGTACATCTCTTAGTAATTGCTTATTTTGCCCATGATGTTGTTTCCATCTATCTTAACAACATCAACTGACTGTGATCTGATGGTTAGCATCCTAGCTTCTAAACTGGAGTTCCCGGGTTCCATTCCGGGCTGGAGGGTGGGCATTTTCCTTTAGTCAGCATTATTTTCCACCTTCCCTATAGTCTGGACGAATGCATGTGGGAGTATAAAGACAACCCAGATAACACCAACTGTAAACCAGTGAATGCCACTGCCATAAGCTTCTTCTTCTTCTTGTTCTTCTTGTTCTTCTTCTTCTTCTTCTTCACCTTCTTGTGTATAGGATAATATATTGTTAATTGAGTTAGGAATGGTGTCAATCCATCTCCTGGTGGGTCTTCCTCTTGTTCTTTTCCCATCTAAAGGTCTGCCTTCTTTGGCATAAGCAATTGTCCCAAATGGAAAACCGCCGATGTGACCTCTAAAAGGCGGCATATAATTGAGGAGGGGAGGGGGATCAATATCTCTATAGACTACATCATTGTTTTTATTTTCTAAGCCGGTCTCGTAGTCTGGCACATACAAGGGATTTTGTTTCCTTTAATGTTTTAAGTCTTCTTCGTAAAGTATACCCTTTTTAGATTCTGGAAGCCTGGTATTTGTTCTATCATTATACCTTATTGGACAATGTCCTCTGAATGTCATCCGTTTTGTGTTCTGAAAGGATATATTATAAGGGTATTTGTATGAAACAATCTATAAGAGTTTTTATTAATTATGAAGGCATTTTAATACTGTACTAGGATCACATTGTCATCTGCAGACAGTGTGTGGTTCAAATTACAGTGTATCTGTTTATTAGTATAATTCCTTCATTTGATTGCATATTTTCTCACTCTGTCAAGATTTAGTCAATATAAGTTAAAAACGAGTAAGTCAAAGAGCATAACCTAGTCACCTAACTTATACCACCATTTTTTTTGTTTCTTTTGCGTTTCTAAGTCGATATATATAACTTACTGTAACACTGTATAACCTTAAACGTTACAGTTTTCCAAGTTGAGGGAGAGATTTAGAGAACACCGACAGTTGAATCCAGTCACGTCATTTTTACCACCTGGTGTCACTTTCTTCCTTTCTTTTTCCAAATTTCTGCACCAGGAGTGGTCGAAACTTCACGGCAACACAGTGCTAATAGAATACAAGCTCCTTGGATGACAAGAAAAACAAAACAAAGGGATTGGTTAAAGCTCGTGAGAAGCCCAGAAATTACTTCTTTTAGCAATTATATTTTACTGTTAATAATAAGCCTGATACGTTTTGAAACCAGTTTAATACTGATATTTTTACCGTTGATGAAAATAGGTATATAAGTTGTTACCCCTGCAAGCCAGGTGCACTGTACCGGCCACAGGATAAAATAGTACCAAATAAATAACCTAACCTAACCTTTAAAGACATGAACTTGAGAAATCAGTCTACAACTCAATAGGAATACTTATTCATTCTTATTGCACATAAATGGCAAGATATACCCTTTTCAATATTTTCTTTCCTTATTTGCATTTTATACCTAGTTGTAATTTATTGAAAAAATACTTCCCATAACATAAATATTCGTATTATTGGTCTGAATGATAAAATGGAAATTAATTTACTCTTGATGATACATTTAGTTATTTTTACTAGGTTTTGTTAAAAATATTCAACCTTGCGCCCCTTTGTAAACAGTATATTTCGTTGTACAGAGTCATTTTTACTTTCTCTACTGGTAAGTAGGGGAAGCATTGTGTTCCACCCAAAAATTCGATGTCGAGATTTCACCGAAAATATATGTTTTGTTACCCCCTGAATCCAAAAAAAGCATTTTTAGAAAAAGGTCCGTGTGTCTGTGTGTCAGTCTGTGGACAGCATAACTCAAAAACGAAAAGTCGGTTAAAAACCAAAGTTGGTATTTAAGTTTAATGTCTTTCAAGGATGCGACACGACGATTTTGAAGAAAATAGCCCCACCCTAAACTACCCTATACATGGAAGATTTTTCGAAAATTTTGATTTTCTTGAAAATGGCTCTAACGATTTTGATTAAAATACCATATGTTTTAGATATTTTTATGACAAATGAAATGTATATCTTGAATTTTCTGGCTATAGCCCCTGTAGTCGTATTTACTCTGGACGACTTTTGCATAACTGGTAAACCGTTAGAGATAGACCAAATCATACTACACAGAAAATGTAGATTTTGCTAAAATACACAATTTACGTCTCAATAAATTTTCTTGTAGGTTGAACCATTTCGGAGATATTCCTTGTTATGTGTGTGAGTTTCGAAAAACCAAGCTTTCGTGAAATGGAACATCGTTGTTCATTTTTTTATATGTTAAGCTTGCAAAGAGAACGGAATCTCAAAGCTTTAAAAGATTTGACTATAGCTCAAGGCCTACTATATTCTTATAGTCCTGTTGTACCTACAAGGAAATAAGCAAACAAGATAATTTCTGCAAATGTTTATCTCAACTAATACGAAAAAGATAAATGAATGAAAGTTTATAAGAATGTTTAGTAAAAGAGTAGAGAAAGTCATGTGAGTGCAACACATTAGATTTTTTTCTAAGGGATACAATGTGGCTTCGACTGCAAACAGTGCATGGTTGTGCTCGGTTGTTTGAAAATGGTAGACACAAACAAACACGGATGCTGATACAGACATCGTCAAGTCCAACAAAGATTGTTGATCAGTTCCTCTCAAGAAGCCTCTCCGAAGCGAAGGGAGCAAGCATGTAGACACTGAGATGTTTTGCCTTGTTTCCAAATATCCTTCTCCCTCCCACCACCCATCTCTCTCCTTTTTGTTCCACGTTGTTCTTGGAACATTCCGCTCTTATCGATTTACATTCATTACCATAATCATTGCTCTTTCCGGGATCATTGCTGTCGTCTATAGTGCATGCAAATAACCTGCTAATTTTAAATTCCCTCTGATGTAGAGGGAAAGCACTCAACAGGAAACTCATCCTGTGCGTTTACTGTATTCCATGTGCACCCTGCGGGAAAGGTGGTGTATCTCAACAAGGGAGGCACTTATTAAACTCACAACTGCAGTTTGTCTCATTCGTCTCCGTCAGGAACACTATACTAGACAGATTAATGCAAGTGGGAATCAAACTTTCGTCGTGCTCCGGAATGCTAAACAACATGCCATTGAGAGACATTTGAGTGAATTTGCGTTCCCTCTTTAGATTTCCTGCAGTATTTGCAAAATCCATGACATGTAAAGAAATAAATATGTCCATTTCATGACATCGCTTTACCACATCTATTCATACAACCGATATAAACTGCCGACCTTTCTTAGACTCAAGACACTCACTTCGCATTCCTTTACAGTGAATTCGAAATATATACTGTTCTTATATATCGGCTTCTCCATATCCACTTCGTGGCTAACACAATCAACAAAAGGATGGGCATGCTTTATCCCCTGTACAACAGGCGCTCTGTGATGTCCATAACAACCTAACTCCTTCTCTATAAGCAAATAGTCCGTCCAGCCATCACATATGCCTGTGTCATATGGGGAGTGGCAGCCAATACCCACATAGACCGTCTGGAAGTTCTTCAATCACGATTCCTCAGAATAGCCACAGCTTCACCTTGGTACATACCCAATAACGTCATTTGCCGTGACCTCAACATTCCATCCCTCAAAGACTACATCCACTCCCTGGCACGCATCTTCTACCAGAACCTCCCCAACAACCTTAATGCCATGATACGCGGTCTAGGCGAGTATGACCTAGACCCAGGACAAAAATACAAACGACCGAGACTAGTCCTACGTCAATAGACTAAAACACATACAGCCCTGACATGATTACCCTTCCTAGCTAAAATCCTTCACGGTCAGTAGAGGGCATAGCCCTGATCTGGCATAAGACTGAGGGTGGCAAAGCTACCCTCTGATGTCAAGTCGTCGCCTGCTGGTTTCTCCTTTCCAAACAATTGGAGAGCTTCTTTTTGTTGACAAACAGTGTGTTAAAAAAAAGCTGCGTCGATTGAGGCATTTCATTTGTAAATTAAATTTATTAAGTTGCCAGTTGTAAGAAAGAGAGTATTCTCCTACCATCTGTCTTGATAGATGTGATGGATGAAGTGATGAGAAAAGCAAACGAGGGAAAAAGAAGAGGAGTAAATTGGAGTATTACGGACCAATTAGAGGATATACATAGATATTGCTGTTGATCATGATGCCCTCACAAAACTTCAAGTTTATGAATGGCAAATTGAAAATCTACAGAAAGCGACAGGAAGGGCTGGATTAACTATAAACATTGGAAAGACCAAATCAATACGACTAAATGCAGCAACTGACAGAAATTTCCAATTAAATGGAAGAAATATAAAGGATGTTCGAAATTTTATATATCTTGGAAGCATTGTGACAAAACTGGAGGAGCAGACGAGGATGTATCAGGATTAGGAAAGCAAATGCGACTTCCATCCAACTGCTGCCTGAATGAAAAAGTAATAAGATTGCCCTATGAACAAAGCTCGGAATGTTTAATAGCACTGCAAAATTAGTATTGCTTTATGCCTGTGAAACTTGGAAGGTGAGAAATCTATCACCAAGAAAAGACATTTATAAATCGATGCTTACGAAGAATCTTCAGTGTTTTGGCCAGATGTCATGTCCAATGAAGAGCTGTGGAATCGTGCAAAGGAAAAGCCTGTGAAACGAAAGAAATGGAAGTGGATCGGACATATACTGCGTAAAACTCAGAAGGCAGTACAGAAGCAGGCCCTAAATTGGGATCCTCAAGGGTGACCAAGGGTGACTTGGAAGATAATAGTGGAGAGAAAGGCAGCAGAAGCAGGAACAACTTCGGGGTAAGGGAAAAGAATGGTGAAATCAGAGTCCGCTGGCCATGTTTCGTTAAACCCCTATGCTCCGACAAGCGGTACAACAGAACCTAAGTCAAGTTGCCAATGCTGTGTAAACTATAATCAGAGACTGAAGCAACAAAAACAGTCTATTTGTACATAGTCAGGGAATTAAAATATAAATGCGTCCATTAAAATAACAAATATAGGTATCTCCGCGATGTCAAGCTAGTCCGCGATAGTTTGTATTTCTTTTATCACAGAGAAGTAAAATTACAGTAGTTCTGTAATTATGACAATAGATGACAGGTGCATATGCTATAGCTTGGCGCCACTTCCTTTCTGCTCTTGTCTTGCTATTATGGGCGAAAAATTCTCCCCACTTCATACACCTCGGAACGCAGATGGTTTTGGTTGTGCTGTGTAAGAATTTGTGGTTTCAGCTTACCCTTCTGACATGGAGGACTTAAACCCTACAGGTCTTGTCAGCGCCTGCAGTCAGCGGCTTGTCAAGGAGCAGAGGTGCAGTAGTACAGTTACAGAAATGAAATTATATTTATAGACTTAGTAAAGCTTTTCCAGGTTGATTAATAAGATTTTTGTTGGTAATTTTTGTTTTAACAATGTTTATATCTGGTTTAGGTGCTAATGTTTAATATATCCGGGATTGGATGATCAGCTCTAAGCTTGGCAATGAGAATGAGGACGGAGATGATATGATATGCTGGTGAAATGGATGAAAGGTAAAGTGATTATGGAGAAGCTGGCGGTGATGTAAACTGCAGATCCCGGAAATATCCAACTAGACGCTGCTTTTTCCATCACTAATACTACACACTGGAACCAAACCCTGTGCATACAAATTATTCACAGACACTCACCTTCTGATATATTATTGGTAGGTGGTTACTTAACAATACTGATGTTTTTATAAGGACTATGTTTCTATTTTTCTATTATTATTTACACTCTTATACACAGACAAGAACTTGCCAGAATATCACAGAATTACTTTAATTTTATGTCATATTTTTATGAAAAAGCATTTCAGTTTAAAGTCTGTATCTGTTTTGTTCTAATAAAGTTATTGGAGAAATGTATTTCTTCTTTTCTATACAACAGTTGGTCAGTTAGATACTAAGGTTATATAATTATGATAATTAGAATACCTTAGTATCACGGAGTAACCTAAATCGACTCTACATCATTTTGCTTTATGCTTCAAAGTGTTAGCTTTAGTGCATCACTATGCCACCTTACTTTCTCCTGAAGCGAATGAACATGATCATTTATCTTCATTACCAGTTGTAATTATGCCACTGTTGTCCGCTACAGTCAAGTTAGCCTTGCTTTCTATGTTAGGATGCAAGTTGTCGGTAACATATCGAAGTGCTTCTACAGTGTAATTTAATTACAATTTCCTATATGGAAGGTTTTTGGAACATTATACTTACAGTACTCTACTTACCTACTCTATACATACAACGAAATTAAGATACACACATTAGGCAATACTCATTTGTCTAAGAGCCTAAATAAGCGCAAAAAAACAAGCAAAATCCAAGTCGACGTGTGGCGGTGGAAAACCTAGGTATGCAGCTGAGAATTCACATCCGAAAATTCCGGAATGGTCACAGCAATTCAGATTCGCGTGGAGTGTTCATGTGCTGAGGCTCTGCAGGCAAGTAGCAATCATAATGGGATGAAGAAACTGTTGGCAGAGAACTCATATTCCCTAATGTGAAAGATAGATTAAAACTCAAGAACTTCCATCCCACACAGGCCTTGTTACATTTCATCAGGGGCCAAGGACCGTTCAACACAGCTGCAGAAAATACACATAAAATGTACAGATATATGCGAAAATTGTAATATGCCATATTCAAATGCATTAAATATGAAGACCTGAGAGTAGGACACTCTAACCTGGAAGAGAAGGCAATTTCGGATATTTTGAGGAGTCATTCAGAGCTTAAAATGTTGTGCAAAATGACAGATGCTGTAAGCAAAACTGCTGTTTCAATATACCGAAAAATACCTCGACTACCAAGATGCGACGCAATAAAAGGCCAACAACTTAGACGAAGTTCGGCAAGACCCTCAGGAACACCAATAGAGCCAATAAATTGAGGAAACGTGATGAAGCAATGCGCATTGCACTACTAACCCAAGCAGACGACAACAATATTGGACATCAAAAGAAGACAACAATGGGCCGAACGAAGGAGATTCAGTCCACCTAAAAACCCAAATAAATCCTGGACGGAATATCGGAGCTGAATTAAACAGCCATTATCAACTAGAAGAGCCCGGATAACATAATTCCAGGATCAGAATTTGTTTAAAACCTAGGTTTTAAGTTGTTCACCTTTCTCTGTAAAATTTTCAAACGATTTGTTAATGTATTTTATAACAAACTATTAAAAAAGTACATACGTGCTCTGATTTAGCTTTCAGGTACCAGAGTGATGGAGTGCATAGGTTAATAATAATAATAATAATAATAATAATAATAATAATAATAATAATAATAATAATAATAATAATAATAATAATAATAATAATAATAATAATAATAATAATAATAATAATAATAATAATAATAATAATAATAATAATAATAATAATAATAATAATAATAATAATAATAATAATAATAATAATAATAATAATAATAATAATAATAATAATAATAATGTACTGAATAACGTATTCACTTCTATAATTCAGAAGGCATGTGATCGCTGTAAACACTACGTTCTTGCTTTGAGAAAGTCTGGAAAACCATCAATTTATGATAAATAGGCAATAACAAAGAACATAATAGGCAAAATTTAATTTTTGAGGCAAGCGGTAGTTGTGCCATTTTCATGGAACCTCGTCCCCTCTAAATAAGCGCGCAAATGCATCTGGAAAAGTGAAGAGATTTTGGCGTGGGAAATAAGAAGACGATGCTATTGGACGTGAAAGGACTTCAGTTTTCGCAAAGATATATCTTTAGGTATTTTGTATTGCAGGACTAAGCAAGAGACCTGCTGCTGTTTTTGCACTTACACACCCCTTGGTTAACTGCAATGCAGAGATTTGAAATAACACTACCTGCCTAGTTGACACTTGGTCGAATTGAACTAAAACTTGGAAAAAATAAAGTTAAAAACATTATAACAGTATGCACTTGTTAAAGTTTAATCTTATCTAATAAAAGTCGAGTATACGAGGAATCAAGTTGCCTATAATAGACTCAGCATCTTATCTAATAATAGTCAATTGCTATACAAAGATTTAAGTCGTCTATAATAGCCTCAGAAACTTATGTAATAAACGCCAATTGCCATAGAAAGAGTTGTCATCTATAACAGTTCCAGCACCTTATGTAATACATGCCGATTGCTATACGAAGTTACCTGCCGATCTCTATGCTGTAATAATCTTACCCATTTTATTTCTCAAAGACATCCTACTCCCCTTAAAACCAATGAATATTCTTTCACGCCAAACACTTAATGCAGGAATAGTTGCAGGTAGTTTTACTCATCAAATATACTTATGAAATGCCAAATACCATCATTATTCTTACACTTTTAAATTGCATTTTAAGTAGGCAAACTGAGTAAGATTAAATAATGTTCCTTTTATATGCTTTTATAGAATATATGCTTACTTCTCTACTCGTAATAAGGACTGCCTCTCGAAAAGCACATTTATGTAATTTTAAACAACCACTTTATTACACTCATTTTAAAATCTGTAATGTGTCACTGTTATTTATTTGACTTTCATTTTTACCCCGGAGGAAGGGCTAAAAGAGGTATTAAATTATGTTTGGATGTCCTCCAGCTAATCGAAGTCCATGGTCTGGAAGTTTAAATTACGTGACACTCTGTACACCTTTTCTTGGTAGAGAAACTCTCCGTTGAACACATTGTTGAACGGTAATTTCTTAGGATTCACACCCGTGACTTTCTGCTTACGTCACTCGTGGACAATATAAAATTAAGAAGTAACAGCACCAAGACAAGGATGAGGAAAATGTATCTATTTTTATAAATATTGTCAGTACTCTACATTAATGTCAAAAGACAAACAATAAAGTATTATTTAAAAGAATCAGGCTATTTTGTTTTGGTTTGGAATACATTGAAATTACACATATATTCACGACGGTTATTTTATTCATTTGAAAAGCGCCTATAGCAAAGCAAAGTCCATGTGGCTACAAAATCAATCTACCAATAAAATAAAACCGCTATGCAGCAACTAGAAGAGCAAAAACCAGCGCAAAGCTGAAATAGAGAAGCCATTGGGATGTACATCAACTCATTTGTTAATTAACTGCCTATTGTAGCAATGGGGTGTACTTCTACTTACTTGTTTAATTAACTTTTTAATCAAATAGTGAAGTTTGCCATCAGTAATGCAAGCTCTGAATACGATTTAACGCCATGAGTGCCTTTTACTGTAATAGAATGTTCATTTAGGTTCTGTGTATGTTGTAATGTACTCCAGTATTCTCCCGCCTCAAGATCTCCTCCGTGGTTTATGGGTAACATGGCCGGTTCTGGTTCATGAGGTCACCAGCTCAAACCTGGAGGAAGGCGATGGATTTTTTCGGGGTTAAAATCCTCAGCATGGGTTCCTTCGAAAGGAAAGCAAAGCCGGAAGTCGTAGATTTGCAGCACATAAACAACCTCAAGCCTGATAACCTCTTGGTCTTTGAACAAAATTAAACTGTCTTTCACGGCCAATACCTATGGAACTGGACGCTGAAACCAGAGCTGGTAAGGAGGGACCATAAATAAAACTCAATTTCAATTCTTCACACCAAAGTATCCTTTATTTGGCATTTTACGTCATTTCTTATTTTCTAAAAAATGACTAATAATGTTGTATAAATCACCATATGTTTACGATATTTGCGTAACAAAACATCTTTCTATAAATAGCCAGTGAACTCCTCGTTCTGAACGACTTTAGTAAGACTGTCAAATCATAAGGGATAAATAAAAGTCTTGCTTTAAAAAAATGTGGCTCACGTTAAAGTATACGATATACATGGGCATCGCGAATGGGGCAAGAGGTTTCGTGGTCGCCACTTGGTGATTAATTAATATAATGTACAGTCACTTACTGAATATTAGACTATTGTTTAATTGTGACGCAAATAACAATTTCTTGAATTTTACCAAACTCGAGTTTTAAGTGACAATATTAGGGTTTCCAACATTAGCCCCCACCCCCCCCCCCCTAAAACAAAGTATGCCGACGCTCATGACCATATGTGTCAAATAATATTCTTTGTGGCGTTAATCGTTTCCGAGATCTTCTTTGTAATTGGTTAGAATGTTTAAATATGTGAACTTTTTTCAAATCATAAGTCGCCATTCGTTATTTTTTCTCATGGTCGTGCAAAGAACTTGAAATTTCAAAGTCATAAAGCAATCAGTTGTTTAAAACTCTGACTTTAGCCTACTGCAGTCTACTTACATTGACAACGAAATACGTAAATCTGAAATTGAACTTTATCTCGATTAACAATATAACTATGACTATGACAACTTGCGGAGAGGGACTTAGCACCTCGAACGAAAGGCGATCTTTGTGCCTACGTCCCCCCGGGAGGATGGATGAGGTGAATGGATCCTAAGGGCGGCCAGAACCTTGCCATAACAGAACAGAAGGCAGGGTCCATACATTTCCCAATTAGAAGCACACCGGCGGAGGCTGGCTCACCCCTGTTCCTCTCCCACCCATTTGGGTTCGTACTCTCGAGGGGACGCCGGACTCGAAAACAGGTTCCCCTCCTCTCGTCGGGTTTGTACTATCCTATGAAGGGCCCGGAAACCAGTGGCTCGCCGTCCATTCTGGGCAGCTGCTTCGACGCTCGCCGACGCTTTCAACCCTTAAAGAAACCTAATTGGATGAAGGGTGAAAATAAAGTATTAATGTAATGAAATGGAGAGACAGGAAAATAGGAGGATATGGAAATCCTTCCCAGCATTCGCCTGGCGACTCGGGGAAACCTCCGGAAAAACTCCATGGGTCAGGAAGGGGATCGAACCCACGATTTCCCAAATGCGAGCCACAGATGTTAACGCATGAGCCATCACGGTCGGTAAACACAGTATATCTGAAATAACATTCTTTGTGGCGTTAACCATTTCATCGATGTTCTTTGTTATTGTTTAAAAGTTTAATATATATATATATATACCTTTCTCAAATGGTAAGTAGCTATTCGTTTTTTTCTCGTGTCATGCAAAGAGCTTGGAATTTTAAAGCGATTACTAAGCAATAATCTTTTTATCAACGAAATAAATAAATGTGAAATGCAACTGCATCTCGATTAACAATAAATAGGAGAATAAACTTCTGTAAGTGTATTTTGTAGAAAAGTGAATAGAGAAAGCTATGTGACTTCAACGAAGATTTGCTTTCTTTTTCCATGAGTATTAATGCTAGGGAAATTTGGCGAACTAATACGAATATAATGAGAAACTATGAAAAATTTGATTTGTGAAGTAAAAGCGAGAATGTCCTAGATCACTGTACATATATTCCATGTATAATGAGTGCAGAGATTAAATGAAATTAATGCAAACGCCATTTGAGATTTAATTCCACAGTGCAAGGCTAAAACATGGAAACGATAATAGTCGATGGTTTATATTGTGTGCACGGTGCTATATCTGCCGCGATGTGGGGGCCAACTGTTCCTATACACTGGATGCAGGGTTGTACCATTAAAAGCAGATGTTACGCGAAATTTTCCGCCAGACCCTCCCGCATGGGCAGTCACTCGTAAAACGTGCGAGATTCGAAAAGACGCTGCTTCCATTCCCCCACCCTAGCTTTTGCCGCTCCAGCGCCGACACGTTACTCAAAAACCAATTTCTAGTTTGATTTCATACATACAACTTTTTATCTTCTTCATACACGCGTTTTATTCTTCTTTTATCAATGCGGAATAAAAGAGTTGTTAGGTTGGAGACCTGTAAACATACACCTATCGCTTTTCGTTTGTTCGTCTTGTGTAAAGCAGCAGTCGGAACACAAATAAAAACCACAGGCAGAATATAAGAAAAACAAAATACTCAGAGAAACAAATGTTTAAACTCCAATTTTTAACATCTACCAATATTTCGTAGTGGTATACTATTGTTTAAAAATGAAAATATATTTATTGCTAACATAAATCAACACTTCTGTAATTTATTAGTATTTCTACTGCTTACCTATAGCAGAAGTATTCCATCCGAAAATTCGATATCGAAATTTCACCGGAAATACACGATTAGGTGCTCCCTGAATTCCCCCTCCCCTTTTTAGAAAAAAATGTCCGTGTGTGTGTGTGTGTGTGTGTGTGTGTGTGTGTGTGTGTGTGTGTGTGTGAGTGTGTGTGTGTGGGTGTGTGTGTGAATAGCGTAACTCAACAACCAAACTTGGTATTAAAGTTTGCATCTTCTAAGGAAGTTACAATTTTCAAGAAAATACTCCAACTTCAAAATAGCATTTACATGGAACATTTTTCGAAAACTTTAATGTCCTCAACCAGGCCACTCTGTTTTCACTAACACAATATCCTACGATTTTATCGTGACAAATTAAATATATAGGTATATACCTTAAACTTCCTCTTCATTCTGGATGACTTTTGCATAACTGGTAAACCTTAAGAGATTTTTAGAAATTTTTATTTTCTCAAAAATAGCTCTAACGATTTTGATAAAAATTCCATATGTTTAAAAAATTTTGTGGGAAACGAAATATGGTTTGAATTTTCTGGCTATGGTCTATGTAGTCTTGTTTACTCTTAATGACTTTTGCATAGCTGGTAAAACGTAAGATATAGACCAAATCTTACTATACAAAGATATAGATCTCGTTAAAACACACAAGTTATGTCCAAAGTGAACCATTTCGGCGATAGTCCTTGTTATTTGTGTGAGTTTTGTTGTAGTTAAAATTTTCTCAAAACAACCAGGAAGGTTGTTATTCACTTTTTTATCTGTTGGTCGTGTAAAGAGAGCGGAATTTCAAAGCTTTAAAAGATTTGACTATCGCTCAAAGCCTACTGTATTCCCACATCCCCCTTGAATCTACAAGAAAATAAGCAATGAGATAATTTCTGCCAATGTGTATCTCAACTAACACGAAGAAGATAGGGGAATAAGAGTTTATAAGAATAGTTAGTACAAGAGTAAAGAGTTATGTGAGTACAACTCACCAATTTTCTTTTTTACCAAAAAGACCTATATAGTTGTGTATATCTGTTTCAACAGCATAACTCAAAAACGAAAAGTCGGTTAAATACCATACCTGGTATTAGTTTGCAGTTTCATACAGAAGTTTTACAACAATACTCCCACTTCAAACTACCAAGAAAAACTTTCGAAACATTTAATTCTCTCAAAGCGGCTATATCTATGTTCGCTAACAGATCATATGTTACAATTTTTCATGGCAAATTATACATAATTATACAAAATTTGCTCAAATCCCCTTCATTCCGGATGACTTTTGCATAACTGGTAAACCTTAAGAGGTAAGTAAAAATATTGCTGCACAAAAGGAAATGTATGTTAACTATTTTCTTGAGTTAACCATTTCCAAGTATTTCTTGTTATTGCTTTGAATTTTCTAAGACTTACACTTGTCGTAAATGGTAATTCGTTACTAGATTTTTTTCTATCGTGATTACGCAAAGAGAATGACATTTCAAAACCATTACAAAGTGACTATCGTTTTACCTACTGTAATCTACAACAAAGTATGAAAATTTGTAATGAAAACTTACCTGGCCTTTGTAAGAATAGCTGTAGAAGAGCGAGCGGAAAAGGTCATTTTAATGAAATATATCAGCTTTCTCTTCCTTGCACAGGCAACCGTTATTTTCCTCAATGCAGGAAAACCATCACTCAATTTGCCTAGATATTCTATGCTGCTATCACATAGTACTCTCGAATGTCATGTAATTTCCGTTTTCATAACTTCCGTGTTTAGCCCGGTCTTCAAGTACTTTCTTACACATGAAAACTTTTCTATTCATAAACAAGACAACTATTTCTGAAGACGAAAGTAGCAGGAGAATTAGAGTGACGCTGAAGGAAGCACAAGAAGGATGGCTGGCAATGAGGGCGCTGAAGACAAATAGAGAAGAGACGGATACGAATAAACAACGAAACAAGAGGGACAAAAAATTGCAGGAAAATACTATGCGTATCAGCGGCATGGTTTAAATTCTGGAGCTTACAGTTTATACCATGCAACTGGTCTTACGACTTAAGCCTTAAAAAGGGAAGCCATGAAGCTCGTTGCTTTATGGAACTCCGACGAAAGAGAGAAAATCGTCACAAATAAGGCAAAGAGAACTGAACACCAGAATGGACAGCGTTGAAGACGATACACCATGAGAAGGACTAGTGGTCTTGCAATGGATTCTTCCTAAATTGCAGCCGTAGCGATATAAACGTAAACTAAAACCAGCAATAAACAATTAAAAAACTACATAGTTTTATTTTTTTTTAAATTAAACGTAAGGGATTTCTTACTCCAAAACTATTTCTCCAGATTTGTCCCATTAATTCTATTTTGTTTACATCTTCTTAGCAGTCCCTAAGGCTATTTGGACAAAAATGAAAATTGGATAAAACCGCTTCAAATTTTATCAAGAATTGGATCCAAATCACTCTTCTTACACCATTTCACTAATATGTATATTTCACAAACAACAACTGTGGCACCTGCCTGACATTTCAGGTGACCATAAAGATCCAGAATATAAGATAGATTTAGACTCTTACAATAAGGAATAGCAAAGATTAAAATTTTGTTAAATATTTACAACAGTATTTTTGATTATGAATATGTCAAAATAAAAGAAAATAATAATAAAATAAAGATTGAAATTAAGATACAAAATATCCAAGTGATTATTTAAAATATATAGTCTTTTAGGACATGTAAGTATATATTTACAATTTCGAACTATTGCACACCCAGTGCTTTGAGGCAGGTACTTGTGAATTTAAAGCATGTTCCGCGGGCACCAAAGAGTAGTCCTTTTACCTCCTAAGTACGTTATATCTCTCACTAAGGTGAGGAATGCATGGTTGGTAGATGACTTCTTTTTCCTCGTTCACCTGTGTCGCCTGCTGTATATGTTGCTCCATTCTTACAGTTGGATCAAGAATGAGACCCTTTCCGGCATCTCTGTTGATGGCTATGATATCTGCTCTTCGATGGCTGCCATCCTCAAGACAGGCAATGGACCTCTTCATAGACCTCCCAATTGGCTCTACGAAGGACTGTAGAAATGGATGAACACACACGGTGGTGACGAGTGTTGCGAAGTAATTCTCCCTTTGCCCAAGGGTTTCAACTTCTTTGAAGGAAGAGTTTAGATGGGAGAAAAGTCTGGAGTTTTCAAGAAACAGACCCGAAAAGTCCCCCCTTCATATAACGACAGAAATACCATTATGCCATGAACTACATCGGAGTGCACATTAAAGATACACCGTTTTACAACAATTTTGTTTAGTGCGAGGTTAAAAAACTGTTAACACAACTCCAAAAAGTTAATAAGACTGTTCATCTCCAATGGATTCCAGCACACTGTGGAGTCATGGGGAACGAAGCTGCAGACTCACTTGCAAAGAAAGGCACAACAATAAAACAAAAGTCTAAATTCAATTTCTCATATTCCTCAATAAAATGTTTGATCATTAAAAAAATTTCTAATTCATACCTACAAGAAATAGAAACAAATGCCAAAGATAAAAAATGTATTACACTACTTTTCAACCCAGATATAATCCCCCAGAGACCAAGGAAAACAGCGGTTGCAGCCTTCCGACTATTGACAAATCACGACTGCTTAGCAAGTCATCTCTACAGAATAGGTATCTCAGCCTCACCAATATGTGTCCTGTGTAACGATCCAGCAGAAACGAACGAAGACCACTTGAAGACCTGTGAAGCATTAAGATCAGAAGAAACTACAGTTCAAAAGTATTGGAAAGCGCGAATGCTAATGGCTTCATTGCCAGATGCAAGGCACTAGAAAACAAAACAACAACAAAACTTTAGTAATACTCTAAAACCATACACAATTACGCATACCACAGCACTTGCTGCTTGCATCCGTAGGCGAGCAAGTCCATACAATGTTTTCTCGGAGATTTACTGGACACTTTCAAGATAAAAAACACGAATAAACCCGCAATTGTTTATCTTTTTGAGAAAAAGCTGCCATTTTGGCTTTGTAGAAAGGAAACAATGCAATGGAAACGCCAAGAAGGTGCAACCTCCATACAGCAATGAAACTGAAAATTCATTAGCGCGAAAAAATAAAATGTTTTCAAGTTTTGTTTAATTTTCATACAAAGCACAGTGTAAATGTTAAATATTTTGAGGAACCCATTAAAAATTATGTCAATTTAATCATACATAAGAAATAAGTTCGTTCTATTTAAGCATACGATAAAAGGTAAAGAAGTATATGCTTAGTAACGCTGACCAGAAAATTCCTGTTTATGCAACGTTGGGTAGTACGTAGCTTCAGGTCTTCTTGCAACGCATTATTTCAGCAAAAAGTATGACTTAACCAAGGGGAAAAAAATATTAGCTATGGCCAAACGAAATATTAAATGAAGAAAAAATACACATCCAACGCTACTGTGTTAGCTACTTCAATAATGGTTACCTTAATCGTTCCGGATTTCAGTTATATCTTAACGAAAAATGCACTAACTAAATTATTTTCTGTTGTAATAGACAATACACTAGATTTTCTTCAAAGCTGGTTACAGATTGTGCATGTCTAGGTTGAGAAAAACATAATATCCACTTGTAAACAGTATTAAAACGAGTCCTGGTACACCAAATAACAGCGAAAGAGAGAGCAAGTGAAAACGAAGAAAAGTAAACAAATATGTTTGTTAACGACGTTGTCAATTGCTAGGATCATATGAGCATAGCCAGTGTGCCGGAATTTTTCCCGCAGTTCTTTAACAAGCCAATAAATCTATTGATATTGCACAAGAACGCTTAACACCCATCAGTTTGCTCCGAGTTGGCGATTTTACTTCGTGACAGGTGCAATAGCGCTGTTTCAGTAGCACAGTGGTAGGGTGCCTGCCCCTGGCGCGGAGGACCGAAGTCCGAAGATCGATGCCCGGTACGGGTGTGGGGATTTTCCCCCGCTGGGAGATCTGGCACGGGTTGCACTCAGCCTCGTTAGGTCCCGGAGGGGCCAGTTGAACTACTGGGTGGAGAAGTAGGGGCCCCAGGTCGTGAAGGCCGCATAAATGGCCGGAAGGGCTCGGGGCGCTGACCACGCACCACCCTCCAGTACTGCACTCCACTCATGACGCCTGTAGTGGGCAGAGGTGTGGCACGCAGCGGCTGGATGGCAAACCTTGGAAGTTCATGGGCTGTTGGGCTGGGAATTTGGGAGTGAATAAGGGAATGCAGATGCATTAAATATATTTCAGTTAGCATATACGTGTTAAACGACGTGACGTGTGTCACACCAGAACTTTCGTATTCGTGTACGACCGAGCCAAATTATACCTCTTGAAGAGAATCATTCCCAGCCTTCCAGAGCAATCTTGCAGCACAAAATATTGATTTGGTGTCTATACATAAGTCTAGCCGGCATCACTGCTAAACCGGATGGCAAGAACTTACCCACTTGACATGGGATGTAGTTGCAAAATGTGCAAGTTTGCAGTGTAGCTGCTTTAAACTAGCTTGCCTACAATACTACTCGGAAAATTCCTGAAGTACAATCCATTTTAGGGCAAATATTACTATATTTACCTAAATAAGTTATCACAGTAAGCGGGAAATAAATATTGATAAAGGATTGTTATTTAACATAATAGAGGACCCGAGCAATAAATACTACCTGTATAAGCAGTAATGGGTTATTAAAGCAAAATAAATGTAAGACAGACTCGTGGAAGGAAAAGCTCCAAGTGAAGACAAAATTAAACTCAAGCAAGCGAGTAGTCGTGCACCCAGTCATACATAACTATCCAAGAGGACCTAGTAAAATTCTTTAAATTATTACAAGAGTTTCTAAGAAATGAGAAACAGTAATAGGCAACAATCAGGTAGGAATGCAGCTCATGAAAGAATTTTTACTACGGCACATAATATGAAACAGTCGGATGACTTCCTCACTAAACAAATTGGGAGGAAAGAGAACTAAAAGATAAAGTGGGCCAGAACATAGAATATGCATTTCACATAATAGGATAGAAATATAACAGTACAGAAATGTAATAAAAGTAGGCAGGCCGAGAAATGTGTCCTAGCCTCGGAGGGTAGCGAAGATACAGGAAAGACATTTCATAAAATGCTGACGTGCAGATCAAGTCACACACGAGGCGTTCACTCCTCACGCTATGAGTCGTCTTTGTAAGTGTAATGATTAAGATGGCTAAGACTAAGAGTGATAGACAGTAGAGCAGTCTGTTTCAAATCCATGAGTTTGAGTACACGCGAGTACGCAGCAGCATTCCGTGGAATACGGCTGTAGAGTGAATGGCGCCGAAGGATGATAGCAATACGTCACTGGGCGAAGGTCATAGCAACCCCCATCATTCCCCGTAGCAGGACTCCACCAGTACCCACCACGCCGTGACGGCAGCTTACTCCAGAGCACAGCTGCGCTGCATGTTGCAGGCTTACTCACGCAAGGCGGCGAGTGCGCCGCTGCTCACTGGCGGAACACATTGCAGTAGAGTGACTGAGTGATGAAGCGGAGGTGACAATAAAAATTGAGATTTACACAACAGGTTCTAAGAAAGAATAACCTCCTAACGGCAGCCTGCACCCCCTGAGATACAGAACTCAGCGCATTAGCTGTCCTGAGATCCTTGACAGATTATTCAGTTATTAAAACATAAACCAACCCGACTATCTCGCTACAAAGGAGATACTTCGAAATGCATAACAGAGATAAGACACCAGCGCGATAAGAACTTCATAAAGCTAAGGAAACTCTACTGACATGAGCATGCCAAATGGAAACGGCTTTGGTCTAAAGCGATTCTGAATCAAACTTTGAGCGGTGGGCCTTATGCTTGTGCCTTGTCCTTGTGTGGAAGGAACATCAGAACAGCAGAAACCGGCGACATCACAGAGACCACTCGTGTTATTCCCCAATCTTCTGAGCACATAGTCAACCACTCAGTCTTCAACCCTTGAAAACGGCACAAAATATATTTTTGAACCAAAATGTATCAATTTCAGAGGTATACTACATTCAAACGGTGGGTAATCGTGAGCTCGAGCGAATAGAATGTTCCTTATGAATTGTTACCGGGCGATTTCTGATAGCATTGTAGAAATATCACCCAACTCGGCACCCATGTGCAACATTTATGAACTTTGAATTCAAACTGTTGGAAATTAACAATCTATAAACTTTTAAAACATTCCACGGTCAAAGAAAAGTTCTGTATTACATATTTTCAGGCTTTAGGCGTTTCAAGCGGCACAGTTACAACTAGATATTTTGAAATTACTTTTGAAACCGTTAGATACGAGCATTTGGAAAACAAGTTGAAAATCAAAAAATTTCCTTGGCCCTAGCCTGCAATTGTAGCTTAGATTTGGATGAATAGTTTTCATTAACAGTTTTGAATGTGTTGACAAATTGCATGACCATCAACAATCTCAAAGTTAAAATGTCTATTTAAGCGAACCGGGTTTTTTTTTTTCAGTGGGAGTTTTATTGTACCTTGCCTGCTCCACAGCGTCCTGTTTCAAGTAGTAGGGGAACATTCTATATTTGTGCTACTGTTAAATATCCGTATTCGTGAATTACTTTAAAATTTAGCAAATCTTTTTGTGGCGCATGCCGTACCTATACACTAAGGTAATTGCATTTTTACCACTTTTAATCCCTAAAGGCTACAATGTGTTAAGCTTTCTGTACAGTACAGAAATGAATTTAGTAATATGCACTGTTTAGTATCTCTCAGTTTCTTATCGTTTAGGGAGTCTCGGGAGGGATGAAAAATAGGCACTGACCAGAAGCGGCGTGACTCTATAATGAGAACAAAGAAAGGGGGGGGGGAGGAAGGGTAAAATACACCTGATGTAGAAAAGCCACGTTTTCATTTTCTTTAGATTTGTCTCTAAATTTTAATGCCTATTATAGAAAAGATTGCAATTGTTGTTTGAAATAAGCAAAATATATTAGGTCAAACAATTCTGTATTATAATATAAATGGATAAGGATATATTTGGGGAAAAACATGAATAAAGAAATCCAGATTTGACTACAGAACATCGCCTCAAAGCCAGCCTTGATGTATAGAAGTGAAGCATGGGTGCTAAGAGCAAGTAATAGAAGACATATTGAAGCAGCTGAAATGAGATTTTTTAAGATACATATTAGGGGTTAACCTTAGAGACCAAAGAAAAAGTCAAGAAATCAGATAAGAATTGAAGATACAAAACCGTATGGTGAAAGAAGTGAGAGGGTATTAGGAGAGATGGTAAGAACATGTCCCCTGAGCGTCTACCACTGCAAGAATTTTTGTATAAGCCAAGAGCAAAACGGGATGTAGGACAGTCCAAAAACAGATGGAAGCAGCAGTTTCAGTGATACTTTGGCTTCGGAACGGGAAAAACCCAATCATTGATATGAAAGAAGAAGAAGAAGAGGAAGAAGAAGAACGAGAAGACGATTCTCTGTTATATGAAAAGCTTTAAATGTCCTTAGAATCACAAAAGCATATAAGCTTTACACTAAACATAATGCAACATTATATTGAAAAATAAAATCATTTAATCCTTCCTCAAATCCTTTCTATACTTATACTGGAATTAAAATTTCTATGGAAACTGCTAAACATGTTTATCTATTAAGTTATATTATAAATAGCTTAGTAGGTGAGCTAACAAAGGAATAAGATTATGTACCTTTTGTCTGTACAGCAGACGGACAGAATTGTTCCCTACACCTGCACTACGAACGTGGATAACTTGTTTCCTCTTTAATGTAGCCGGACTTCTAAGCCTAATTAAAACACAACTTTTCTGCTTTCGAATGAAAGGTTTTCTTTCAATACGCATGCAATAAGTCGCCTTTCTTAGGCGGCATTAAAATTTAATTACCTACATTTCAGTTTGTATAATTTGTCTAAATGTGTTAACAGCTTGTGATAGACTAATAATCTGGGCACGTGTAGTTTTTTATGTGTGTGTATCAAGCAATAGTTGTTCATTTAGTGAGCGTCAGAAATAATCACTATTTTCCTTTCACTTCATTGGTCATAACTATATCCAGCCAGTAGCATGAATATTGGTGACATTGCAGAGGGGTAAAGAGAAGGAAAGAAGGCCTCATTAAATAATCATGATACCCTTACATTTTACTAAATTCGTTTTCTGTACGTAGTTGATCACACAGTTTAGTATCTAACAGTTTTTGCTTAGATGCTTTTCACGCAGGAAATCGGAAAGAGAAGTTGGACATTAGAACTTTTCGACGAGCAGTTTTCATGTATGATTCTCATACTACATGTAAGTTAAAGATAGGTATAATACTTTGGCGAGCATTTTCTATGTGTGATATGCAATTTGCTTATAGCCCATAGGCAGCAGTAATTTCCATGTGCAGTATGTACTCTCCGTGTAACCTAAGGGCAGATAAAATGCTTTCGTGTGCAATTTCCATGCAGCCCAAATTCCACCAGGTAGAGCAATTTCCACGTAGTCCAAAGCGAGATAGAAAATATTGGGGTGCAGTTCCCGATGCACAGGAGAAGACAGAAGAAGACATTGAAGGTGAATGTGAAAATGAAACGCCAGAGAAGATCGTACGTCTGAATGAACCTAGTCTTACTAGACCATGTTTCTTTAGAAACGGTTTCAAAACTACAGATTTCCCAAAATGTGGGAGGAATATGATATAACGAGCAATTCACTGACCATCCATTTAATGAAGTCAGACTTTTAACACGTATATGCTAAGTTAAATATATTTAATGCATCTGCATTCCCTTATTCACTCCCCAAACCCCCAGCCCAACAGCCCATGAACGGCGAAGCTTTGCCGCCCAGCCGCTGCGTGCCACACCTCTGCCCACTACAGGCGTCATGAGTGGAGTGCAGTACTGGAGGGTGGTGCGTGGTCAGCGCCCCGAGCCCTTCCGGCCAGTTATGCAGCCTTCACGACCTGGGTCGCTACTTCTCCACCCAGTAGCTCCTCAACTAGCCCCTCCGGGACCTAACGAGGCTGAGTGCAACCCGTGCCAGATCTCCAGCGGGGGAAAATCCCCATACCCGTACCGGGCATCGATCTCAGGTCCTCCGCGCCAGAGGCAGGCACCCTACCACTGTGCTACTGAAACAGCGCTATTACACCTGTCACACAAATATATTGCTTGTTAACGACGTTGTCAATTGGTAGGATCATATGAGCATAGCCAGTGTGCCGGAATTTTTCCCGCAGTTCTTTTACAAGCCAATAAATCTATTGATATTGCACAAGAACGTTTAAAACCCATCAGTTTGCTCCGGGTTTTAATCCGCGACTTTGGAATAAGTGGGCCAGCGCCTAGCAATAATGCCACCTATAGTGAAAACGAAGAGGATTGCACATTACTGTCACAAAACGCTAATTCATAATAACTACTTGTGTACATATTACTTAAGTATTGTCAGCATTGTTAACGAGAAGAGTGCTGATATCACAGATGCCGGAAGAATGTAAATATTGGGGCGAAGGTCTCAATAACGAAAATTGAAATTAAAAAATGTATTATTCCAGTTATCGACCGAGAGGCCAGTTGAAAAGAGGAGCGTTATGCCCCCCGACATAAATTCCAGAAGCGCTAGAGAGATGCTAGGATTTTTCTGGAAGCTTCTCTCTCTCTCTCTCTCCCGAACAATCCTTAACTCTTCGAGTGTTATATAAGAGAACATGCTCGCGAGTGTCCTGGTGAGATATTGAGTTGTTATTCTTGACGTGACATTGTGTTATGCTAATTCGAAAGATTAAAGAGATCTTGTGTTCGAACACGTGAAGCAAAACCAAGAAAAGTTCTTATGTCGCTACGCTTATGGAGAAGCGAAGTGAAAGTGAAAATTGAACTGCACCATATTAGTGATGTATCACAGTGAAAAAATCTGATGTGTTGCACTTACATGACTTTCTCTACTCTTGTACTAACCATTCTTACGAACTCATCCCTATATGTTCTTCGTGTTAGTTGAGATAAACATTTGCAGAAATTATATCATCGTTTATTTCCTTTTAGGTGAAAGGGGGATATGGGAATACAGTAGGCTTTGAGCGGCAGTCAAATCGTTTAAAGCTTTCAAATTCCGTTCTCTTTGCACGGTTAACATATAAAGAAATGAACAACGATGTTCCATTTGACGAAAGTTTTGTTTTCCGAAACTGACACAAATAACAAGGAATATCTCCGAAAGGGTTCACTCTATAAAAATAATTATTCGGACATAAATTGTGTGTTTCAGCGAGTTCTACATTTTTATATAGCAAGATTTGGTCTATCCCTAACGGTTTACTAATTATGCAGAAGTCATCCAGAGTAAACAGGACTACATGGCCCATAAAAATATATCAAACATATGGTATTTTAATCAAAATCGTTAGAGCCCTTTTCGAGAAAATCAAAATTTTCAAAAAATTTTCCATGCAAAGGGTGATTTAGTATAGAGCAGTTTTTTTCAAAACCTTCGTGTCGCATCCTTGAAAGACAAAATTTAAATACCAATTTTGGTTTTTAACCGACTTTTCGTTTTTAAGTTATGCTGTCCAGGCACTCTGACACACACACACGCGCGCGCGGCCCTTTTACTAAAAACACTTTTATTGGGATCAGGGGGCCTCAAAATATATATTTCCGGTGAAATTTCGATATCGAATTTTTGGGTGGACTACAGTACTTCCTCTACTTACTATAGGTAGTAGAGAAAGTAAAAACTGAAAAAACCCACAAGGTATTTTATAGCCAGGATGAATAAAAATATTAAGCAGTTTAAAAAATTAAGCATTACTTCACGTCCAAAGACTGAAATTAGAATTAATGTTATTATTTGGAAATTAACAAGTCTTGACATGTAGCACTAATATATTACATTAGTGCGCAAATGCTACATTGGTGAATTGATAGCGAACAAAATGAGATAATTATGTTCCTAAAACACAATTATTCTGTTTGCACTAGGGAGTATATATGTATTTACATTCTGGTTTGTACCATAGCAATAATAAAAAGGTAAACCTAGAATAGAATAACATGGGAGGCTCAGCATGCCACCCTGAATATCAGCCTATGCCCCAGGTCCAGCGCATATGGTTGATATTGCATACCAGTTACTAATAGTTTAATCACTCGATATGTGAGGCTATTATATAAAATAGTCGCGATATCACTTAATTGTTAATGCGACTCTAAATGAACAAACAAAAATTATTGTCTTCGGCTAGGTATGGGTTCTATTCACTCGCAGTGAATGTGGACAAGGAGACGGATTTGAAGTTCAGTCTTCTAACGATGATGAAACTTTCATCAACATACCCAACTTTGGTGAAGTTCCTTATTTGAAGTGCTGAATCCAATAGCTTAATTTGAAAATCTCTGCTAAGTTTCCAGCCGTTCTTCTTGTACAGGACTATTCATTGACATCAGTTTCTCTCTTTCTCGCTCTGTCTGTCTCTCTCTCTCTCTCTCTCTCTCTCTCTCTCTCTCTCTCTCTCAGGCTTCTAAACACTGACGATTTCTGATACCACTGAACATATTCTGAATATGTGACGTCCACGTCAAACAGCTGCCTCGCTAGAAGCAAAGCTCTTAAAATATGGAAATGCTTTCCATTGTTTAGCTATTCAGGAATTAGAGTTCAGAGAGAAATCTGTCATGACAATGATCAAAATATTCTATTACTATACGCATTTGGCTTTCGTGGCAAATTATTTTGCTTCAAAATGTTACTATGTAAAATAAATGACGACTTGTCTTTCATATTACCCGTTTGCTGATAGCAAAAATAACGAAGATAGATATGATAGTTCATGCAAGATGAGCTCCAGCACACTTCAGTTCCATGCATGCCGCTAATTGTACTTTCTGGAAGAGGAAAACACAAAGCAGGAACATATGTGCGCTTTTACTAGACATGAATCACCCATTTTCACTTTTCAAAACAACTAGCTTGGTTACCTAAGTTGGCAACTTGGAGCAACTTTTGCATGATGCCTGTAATGCTCTCTTAAATGGCCCTGACTTATTTGGATGTTCCGCAGTCCATGTTTTGATATTGCTACGTCCGTACTATCTTACTTAGGAGTTCTGATATTTTCTCTGGTGGAGATTATATAAAAAATATTGTGAGAATACAGGAATTTCCAGTCATATATTCATAGATTGTTTTCTTCCTTGTTACATGCTGATGTTTATGCACATGAATGTAATAAGCAACGGGCTTTTTTAGCCTTGAGCTGCAAGGCAGGATATTAAATCAGCATGAAAACCCGATGTTCAGGGCTGAAATGTAAAGAATGCATGGTCTATGCCAAGTAGATGAATCTAAGGACTGAACTGGTGTGTGTACATATTCCAAGTTCACCGTAAATGAAGGTAAGGGGTTCGAGCTATAGGATGTCTACTTTTTAAATTATTCATCGATTCATCAACCAAAAAAATTCTCTCTCTCACGCACACAGAGCTGATAAGACAAAATAAACCATGTGAATGAGTAGATTTTGCGATCTTTTTATGCCTTTTGAAGTAGATATTCACTAAACACTAGCTGAAATACTCGGCGTTGTCCGTAGTTTCACGATTTATCCCTAAAACTTTTGGACATAGTTTGTCCTTGCCCACTAACCTTGTAGTTTTTCACAGACATTTCAAAATATCACCTAATGCACTTAAATATCTAATTAAAACTCTTAGGGCACTATAAGGAATAAAGATAAGCTAAATAAATAAATGAGTGAGTAACTAAATAAATAAATAAATAAATAAATAAATAAATAAATAAATAAATAAATAAATAAATAAATAAATAAATAAATAAATAAATAAATAAATAAATAAATAAATAAATAAATAAATAAATAAATAAATAAATAAATAAATAAATAAATAAATAAATAAATAAATAAATAAATAAATAAATAAATAAATAAATAAATAAATAAATAAAT
This sequence comes from Tenodera sinensis, assembly GCA_030765045.1. NCBI lineage: Eukaryota > Metazoa > Arthropoda > Insecta > Mantodea > Mantidae > Tenodera > Tenodera sinensis. The sequence continues at coordinate 169,774,094 of CM060965.1, read as the reverse complement.
AAATAAATAAATAAATAAATAAATAAATAAATAAATAAATAAATAAATAAATAAATAAATAAATAAATAAATAAATAAATAAATAAATAAATAAATAAATAAATAAATAAATAAATAAATAAATAAATAAATAAATAAATAAATAAATAAACAAATAAATAAACAAATAAATAAACAAATAAGTAAATAAGTAAATAAGTAAATAAGTAAGTAAATAAATAAATAAATAAAAAACATCGGGAAGACAGTATGCAAAAGCACCGTTGAACAACCACAAATCCACGGGAAAAAAAGCGACTAGAGTAAACCGTTTTAATATAATACCTTACATATTACAGAAAATTGTATACATTATTTTTGAAGGGCAACTAAAGGACTTGTGAATATGTTACGTAAAAGAAAAGCGAGAAGGAAAAGCAGGTGAATGTTACACGTTATATTTCTATTTCAGCAATATATAAAAGTATGTAGAAGAGTGAGAAGAGAAATATATGTGAATGTGATACCTAAAAGCGAAGTGAGCTAAGATAACTATGTGAATGTATGATGTTGCGTTTGTATTTCAATCATATAAAAATTGTATGAATTGTATGTTGAAGAGCGAGTAGAGATGAACATGGGAATGTGTTCCATAAAAGATTAGAGAAAACCGTGTGAATGTAATAGAATGCATTTCTATTTCAAACATATAGAACATTATATGTACTGTATATAGAAGTGGGAGTAGAGAAAGAACTGTGGTTGTATTTCGTAAAAGAAAAGTGAGTAGTGAAAACCGTGTGAATGTAAGACGCAGCACTTCTACTTCAGTCATAGAAAATCGTATGAATTGTGTGTTGAAGGGCAAGAAGAGAAGGACACGCAAAACTGTTACATAAAAGAACAGCGAGTAGAGAAAGCCATGTGAATGTAATACGGTGCATATAGATAGTTATTGATAGACAGACAGACAGACAGACAGATAGATAAAGCACTAAATAAAACAAACAATAAAGGAGATATGAATGTTTAACCACATTAATTCATGGTCTTTAGGAATCCAGTAGTTTATAATGACGTATTTAAATGTTGCTCACGGTTTCTTCCCTATGATGGAGAATCTGTCTAAACACATCGATCTGTTTATCCTACATGGGAACTTGGAACGATATTTGCAGGTTGTCTATGAACTGGGGAAAACCTCGCAAAATTGCTTGTACTGCACAGTCGATAAGCTCGATTCGCTCTCCAGAATGTGACTGCGCCCTTCTCACTGCGGGTTGCAAAACCATTAGTATAACAGGCCAGCGAGTTGCTTCCACAAGAAGTTTCTTGCCCTTGCCAAGACTGTTCGGTCTTTACTGTGGTAAAACATTAATGAGAATCTGTAATGTTTGTCTGGGCCACTAAAGAGAACTACGATATTCCATATTTACCTTAAACGCGAGCCTCTAATACAAAAGTTAATTTACGATCGGATCCTTAGGTTGCATATTTCAATCAGCATAAAGTCAGTTGTCGAAATAAAAAGAAAGAAAACAAAGAGATATTACGAAATTTCGTTTGGTCTTATTAACCCTTATTTGGTGGAAGATGGCATGGGGAGTTGCAAAAGTGCTAGTTTGTGGAGAGATTTTTCTACACGTAAAGACAACACACAGCAACACCCATGCCCGAGGCGGGACTTGAACCCGCGACCCTCTGCGCGGTGGAGCGCCAAAGCCACGCTTCAGCGACCACGGCTACGAGGGTCGGCAGGTTATTGGCATCACGGCACTTTCATATAAGAAGGTGAGCTTTTTCAAGCGGCGCACTATGGCACTGGTGTCGTAACAGTGAAGAAGGGGGAGGAGGGGGGGGGGGCATCGTGTGAGGAACAAGAGTTTAGCTTCCCACTAGCTGGGTATCAGGAAGAGTAACGGTGGTCAACCGCAGGCAAGTTAGGGGAGGTTGAAATCATCTCCATCCACCCGCTGGGACAGTTTGACGCATTTATCCGTGGTTACTGAGTTCCATCGGCGGCACATTTTTATCTACAGGAAATCAAAGGCGTGCACATTCATATTCTACTCCTTATTAGCCCACGATATTTCTGAGGATACTTTTTTTTGGCACGATTTACATTTCAAAAGGTCTTCAATATTTGGTGCAAAAGATGAAGTGCACAGCCTCAAAAGATAAGCAAGGTACTGTATGTCCAGGACAAGAAGGCAAGTCTTAGAAATGTGTAGCGTAATCATTTTGTGCTTCCCGCACGGTGTTTATGCCCAGTTTCCGAGTATGACAAGGATGCTAGGCTCGTTTAAATTATACAATGTTGTCACATAACTCGCCCATAGCTAGAAATATGCACTCTCATACACTCATTTCCTAGTAAACAGGTCTGCTACCGGAGTAGATGCACAGTTCAAGCCCCCTCTAACCTTCTTGTCGTGGGCATACAGTATCTTACTGCGATACTCACTTTTAATGTAGTTCATTTTTGAAAATGTTTGTTCGCAGATATCACTGGAGCCGAATACTTACTAAAAGCAAACAAACGTAATCTCGGATACTCACAGCAGGGCAGAGACCTAAATAATTCTGACCCTTCTTTTCCAGAACATTTTACAGTCGTGGAATTCTGCAATGCAAGTAGTTTCATATTTTGTAGCTCGTGTGAAGCCTCACTACATGGAAACTTCCAAAGTGCAAAATAATTGGATTTGGGTTTCAAATACTCTTAGGTCTTCAAATTGTGAAGAGAATGTGTCGTTCAATTGCTTCAAAAGATCATTGTATTTTTCCAGTAGTGTTTATCGTGAACACGGAACGTAAGCAAGAGAAATGGTAGATATAAATGTGCAACTACCAGTCTTACAAATCAAGCACTGACTTTATCGTCCTCATCTGGAAAACAAAAATATTCGTTCTCCCATTCAATTACGCCGCACCATCCGCCTCTGAGTACTAGGTCTGGTTCTCCTTGCGTTGGTCAGTGGTGTGAGGAAAATAACATGTGTAGGGGAAGCGAGCGTGTGCTCTCCTGTTGGTCACCCCTGGGAAAGAGTTAAGAAAAGTGCAAACATGCAATTAAGGCATATTACTTGGTTAACCGCTTTCATACTTGTACATTTGGAATAAAATTCAGCTAATAACCGAATACATGGTTACATTATTGTTCTCACCACTCCTGAGATAAGAGGCGTTAGGTATGGGCATCCACATTCCTTTCACTCCTCACTCTTCTAAAACTATTGCAAACGCTTTTTCTTCCATCCACTTCTTGTTAATCGAGATAAACATTCCTTATTCATCTCGTCCTATGCATAAGAAGGATAAAGCGGGCTATAAGGATAGTCAGATACTGAAAAACTGGGTAGCTATGTGATGGTTTTAAAAGTTCATACTCTTTACTAATCCTCAAATAACAGAATATCTTGGAAATGGTTCAAACCACAAATTGCACGGTTTGACCAGTTCTATATTTTTCTTTAATACGATTTTGCTTATTTTACCTGTAGTGCAAAATTAATTCAAACAGAAGGGAATTTTACACGCTATTGCTATAAAATTCAAGATATGCATTTAATTTATCATATAAATATCTTAAGCATATAGAGCATTTTAATCAAAATTTTAAAGTCATTTTTGAGAAAATAAAAACAACGAAACACTTTCCATGTAAATGGTAGTTTGGGGTAAGGGAATTTTCTTGAAGTTCTTCGAATAGCATCCTTAGAAGGCCCTGTAATCAATTACCTGGTTTGCTATTTAGGTAATCGACCTTTCGTTTTAGGTTATGCTGTTCAAGCACGGACATACACACGCACGCGAGCGTGCGTAAGAACCTTTTAGTTCATGCGACCTCAAAACATGTATTTCCAGTAACATCTGATATGAATTTTTCGGTGGAATGTAATTCTTCTTCCTCCATTTACCATACGTAAATATTTGAGACAGTAATAACATTTGATACCAACTTATTTTACGAAGTAATAGTCACTGAAAATCTTATGACTGATATCACTTTCTTTTTTCTTCTTTCCCTCTTTCTCCTGTTATTTCCTTTTTTGTCATTCACTCTCTTTCTCTCTCCATCCCTCTTCCATTCCTCCCTCCCTCCCTTCCTCCCTCCCTCCTTCTCTTTCTTCATTTCTTTTGGTTCTTTAATTTTCTTCCTTCCTTTTTGTATCTTGTGGTATGATAGAAGGGAGAATAAATATATTCCTTTACAGAACTAAACGACAAATAATAATAATAATAATAATAATAATAATAATAATAATAATAATAATAATAATAATAATAATAATAATAATAATAATAATTAATAATAATAATAATAATAATAATAATAATAATAATAATAAATAATAATAATAATAATAATAATAATAATAATAATAATAATAATAATAATAATAATAATAATAATAATAATAATAATAATAATAATAATAATAATAACAGCAGAGGAATAAACTTAAAATGGCCGCTCTGTGGCCGAACGGTTACATCGTTTGTCTATTACCAAGGCGGGCCGCGTTCGATCCCAGGGACCTGCATGTGGTATGGTATTCGTGGTGGACGAAGCGGGATCTAGACGAGTTTTCTCCGTGTTCTCCGGTTTCCTCCGCAACTAATTCCACCAACTGCTTCATCACTACCTTTCCATTCATCCAATTCGCCTGCATTTCATATCATCCTCTTCCTCACTCTGACACCTGGTGTTTGGCTGACCACCCACTTCTAGGTCTTCACTCTGTCAGGTCCATAGGTTCTTGTGCTCCCCGACAGGCATTTGACCCTAGGCACTGGCTTGTATGTCCTCTATACGGTGAGAGTGATCAGATAAAGAAGAAGAATAAACTTAAAATATGCATAACTATTTTGACGTAACTAGTTGCCCGCACGATTTATTGAAAACACCTCATTGATAAAATAAACCGATTAAACTGCACTCCCAGAAATTTCATTTCGGTGCTATATTTCCGAAATAAACTATACCCATAGATATACGATGGAATTCTCTCTTGATAAGGTAACCATTTCAAAGAAATAATAACTGTAATAATGTATGCGGGTGAATGTCGTATGGAGCACAGTGGCAAGCAGCCAAGGAAATGTTGTGTTGTGTATGTGGTAGTCCTTTCTTCCCTTACAGTATATCATCTCTTCTCTTTGTCTACACCCTCTTGTCGATCCGTAGAAACTTTTTTATTTTCAGCACAAGCCAAACTGTCATGTAGCGCATGAATTTGTTTCGTAGCAGCCCAAAGTGAATTATTTCCCTGGGTGACAGTTTCAGCAGCCAATCGTATATCTCCTTCCTTTCTTTCGTTATTTTTTCGAGGCAAGGCCTTCCAAGCGCCGGTTATTAGTGTGCTTTGTCTTTTTCCTTCTCCTCGCTCTAGTTATGAACTCTCTCACGTGCCTTATTCACAGATGGAAACTCCAAAACCATTCTGGGCACACTTTGCATTCATAGCAGAAATGAAAATCATTTTCCTGCGGACCTGTTCTCTTGCTCTCGACGCGCAGGCGCACTATGTAACTGGTGTCTTCCATTTTATTCCGGCTGTCCTCGAACTTCAAAACTTAAAACTCCCACAGCCTACAAATCAGACGGGATGCAAGGAAACTTCGGAATGGCTGCAAAGGGAAGAAGATTGTTGACGTTCTGCACGACTGCACTACCCAAGGGACTACTATGACTTGCATTGACTTGCGACTGGAAGGACGACTGTATACGAACTATCGACCTTTGAGTAGCCTACTGGCGACACAGTGTCTATAGCTTTTATTTCACCAAGGCTTTTTCCTAATGTTGTAAATATACGTTGCCGTTTAATTCGTATCCTAGTCACTTGTTGCATTTAGTCATAATACAGTTTTTAATATTATGGTTGACACAACATTTAATGACCGGTGGCAGGAGGAACTGGCCAACACAGAGAGGCTTACCACGCCTTGCAGTATTGTATGGTTAAACAAGGTGTCATATTTCGCGTAAAGCCGGTGATATAAATACTATTTGCTCCCACAAAATTTATTTGCAAAACAGCAAAGAAAATAGTAGTTGTCAACTATCAGCCGCCATTACATTTTGTGTCTGCTACAGCTACTTAACTATCAGAAACGCAATGGTAACGACGATGATAATAATAAAAATAAAATAATAATGACGACAACAACAATAACAACAATAACAATAACAATAATAATAATAATAACAATAATAATAATAATAACAATAATAATAATAATAATAATAATAATAATAATAATAATAATAATAATAATAATAATAATAATAATAATAATAATAATAATAATAATAATAATAATAATAATAATAATAATAATAATAATAATAATAATAATAATAATAATAATAATAATAATCAGGGTCCGGATGTTTATGACATGTAATAGTTTTTGTTGTGGGTTTTTTCTATGGGGGAAGTACACGCGAAGTACGATTTTATCAATGGTGATTAAGATTATGGAAATCTCATGGGTCATATGAAGTTATATTTTGAATTTTTTAACGTTTTTTTTTTTTTTTTTTTTTTTTTTTTTTTTTTTTTTTTTTTTTTGCAATTTTGTTGTTGTCATTTTTCATACTATCGTCATATTTTGTTATAAAGTATCGTATTTTGTCATATTTTGATATTTCTATTCCAGTTTTGTGTATGTGCTTGCAGCGTTCCAAAGACCGGGTTTTCACATCTAATTCTTTCTTACAATTATCTTTCTTAGAAATGTATGTTTCCGCAAATTTGGGTGGGGGGGGGGGGTTAAGGTGTATGTAATTTGCTATTGTAATTCTTTCTAATCGCTCTTAGTTATGGATCGAGCAATTAAATAAATTAAAAATGCAACAATAAAATCAATATTATGTATTTATTATTGAGTGTGCTACATTTTAAAGTAGATTTTCAATATAATATTAATTTAAACAGCATTCAATTTTTTAGACTTCGAAAATGCTTAGAAGAAAAATGTAGGTCATATTTATCGTCATATTTTTTAATCTTTTCGGTCATACGTGCTTGCGTATTTCTAACATTTTTAGGTCAAGGACATCCGGGGCCTGATAACATTAACAATAATATTAATAATTAATAACAACAGTAATAATATCTTCATGGGAATTTAATTGCGGCTTTGCGAAGTTCAGCTTGTTGTCGGTAGATGCACTTTCGACTGCAACGCTTCTAGAATGACATTTTTATCGTCAAGCATCCACAAATCACGAGGTTATTATTTTATTTCGAGGACTTTACAGCTCTTTGGCTAATGGAAACGTGCCAAGAGCGCGTATATGCGTTTATGCGTGCTGCGGAGGCTTGTTCGAAATTTATATCAAGGGGTTAGGAAAAGAAAGAAAAAAATGCTAAAGTGCTAAACACAAGTGGAAAAGCTGTATTCATGGTAAAGCACTGAATGCAAATGGACAAGCAAAGGGCAGCACAATAAAATGCTGAAGCACTCCACACTGACGTACGCTTCCGCTGCTGGCGGGTTATGCGCACTTTCATTTTATTTCCGACCCAGTCTTGAGTACAAATTTCAGAAACCAAACTCAATTTTCCGCAGGATGTTCTATTTTATACAGCTCGACCGCAAGGTTCTCCTCGGCGAGAGAACTGCGAAAGAACTAAATAAATACAAACTCTTTTCATGGCACGAAAATCTTGAACAACAGACTGAAAATAAAGCAAACTTAGATTTTCCAACAGATGTGCATTTGTAACGAAGTTTTAAACGTCTTCCTCATTCTGTCATGCTTATTTTACACTCTGTGATATTTAATATTTCTCTTTAGAAGGATTACATGTAAAACAGGAAACTAGTATGGAGTGTTACAATATTGAAACAAAGTAGGTTCATACTGCGCTCTGTTTATTTCAGCTCACTTTAACTACATTGTCTTATGGATCTGTTAAGAGATATGTTGAATCGGGTGCGGCGAACACTACCAACTTGCTTCTTCACGTGTCCGCAAAGGCCTTAGTGCTAGGTAACCGTACTTTCGCTTCTGTGACGATCAGATGGCAGCTTCGATACGTGTTCATAGAGGCCCAAGTGCTAGAACACTGTACCTCTGCTTCTGATGGGCAGATGGCAGCTTCAATACGTGTCATAGAGGCCTTAGTGCTACACAACTGCATTCCTACTTCTGTGACCGCCAGGTGGTACGTAGCTTCTACAAGTGTCCAGAGAAACGCGTGACATGTTTATATAATTATTTGTTGATGTCAACAATGAACCATCTCATTCAATAAGGCTGGTATGTTTTACCGAGGCATGCTACTTTCTGTGCTCTGCTTTCTATTGATTTCTATGTATGGTGGGAAATTTCGACTCAGTTGTGGTCTACGTCAATACCATTAGTATTAGACACACTCTACCTTTTGGCTAAGAACTATGTACTTACTATACAGCCACAACATTAGTTAATCAATTAGGTTGACCTCAAGTGTAGGAAGCATTTTGGTTGCTGGTTACCAATATCGACTCCATAGAAACGGCTGCAATATTAGAGCGCCTTCTGCACAGTTAGACAACCTACCATTTTTTTCAAAATACAGAGTATCCATAACTGCTTTACCGCTGTGAAAACCTTAGTTGCAATGTCAGACTAATAAATTTATAAACCGAACTATATGTGAATTCCGATTTCGTGCTCCCATTATTCTATACCGATAATTTTAGGTATTCTTAACAGCTATTTAACTTGAGTATTATTTTAATTATCTTGTTTAACAGGTAAAAATATTAGGCAGTAACTAATAATAGTCATTTATAACCCCGACGTTATTAATCTATTTGCATACACACTGTTAGTAGAGGCAGTGATAGTTTTTGTGCGCTAAGATGTTTATTTCTCTGTTAAAAAGAGGATGCGTGACAAAATCTAAATATATTTGGCTACTACTTCTGACTTCTTAACTACAAAAAAGAAATGTCCACAAGCAAAACGTCCGCAATGAAGCATTAAATACATTGGCAGAGTTAGCCAGATTGTTAAGCATAAACGCTTTTAAGTTTCCATTGCAAAAGGTTATTTGTATCATTTTATTGCATGTGTTTGCAGTGTGTAAGCAGCAACTTGGTATGAAGGACGACTTGAAGTCCATGCAAAAGTAATGAAATGCATTACAATTTTCATGAAGAGGTTTTTGGACTGAGCACTTCCCTTTACGATACACTCAGGGCATACAAAGCACTGAAGGCCAGTAGCAGACCCACGTCAGTCTTCCCTCCGTGTGTGGAATGCGCCTCAATAAACCCTTCGTGGTTTCCACAGGAACAATAAATAGGTCCACTATTTTCATGAAGGATTTCAAAGGTTTCCCTCAAGTATGTAAGTATATGGGACAACCTGAACAACCTAAGGCAGAAAGGGTGCTCTACATCAAATTTAGAAGTTTCACTTACTGAACAATCTTATTAGACAGCGGACATTTAGACTTGGAGCCCTCTGTAGCCTCTGAACATAATTGTGCCTCGTAACTCTTAACTGACACATGCACTAGTCACCTTTTATTGGCGCTGTTGTTGCGTAATAGTAACCATTTTCTTATTTAACACTATTATTTATCTTAATACACGCATGCATTTGAAAAGAACACACGGCAGGAAAGAGTTGTACCGTCTGGTGTGCATGTAGATTCCCATCAACCTGCTTCTCAAGTTGATGAAAGCACGTGTCTGTATCATAATATAATGTATTTACATAGGTTTCATTGACTGACATTGCATTGCACAGCACTTATACATCAACCAATAAAGTGAAATGGAAAGAAAAGGGAGTGCGGATAAAGACATGTGAATGGGGCAAGTTGAGAGTACTTACATGGGACTTCGTTCGTCGGGGATCTCCCTGTTGCTGGGTAGCTTGTCGCTGGCCTGTTGGTTGAACTTGTTCCTGGAATAGGGATCCTCTCCCACCTTGAGGCCGCCCCTCTCCACGTAACCTCTCTCATCGAAATAGTTCCATGTGACCCGGGGATCCGTCTCGGTGCTGTCCGAGGCTTGTGCTGGTGGGTGCTGTGCGACAGCTGCTGCAGCGGCCGCGGCGATCAACGCCGGATCCTCCATCCCACTCAACTGTGAGGATGTGGCGGACTCTTTCAGACGCAGCGCGCGGTTCTCTTCAGGTATCTGAGGGACAAAAAATACAAATGTTAAAAATCTTACACTTGCATTAAATAATAAATCACACATAACTGTCTATTTCTTTGTTCTTTCCACTGGCCGTGTATAAGCTAATCAGACCTGAAAACAAATGAATATATTTATTATTTGCTATGTAATCAGATTTTGAAATCTAAAGGAGTGGTTTAAGCTAGAAACAACTTATATTTAACAATAACACACACTATAAAATATTAGCAGTCTTAACCTGGATTGCATGAGTGTAAACAAGGAGTTGACAGTGATAACGGCTTTTTTTGGAGTGAAACTTCTTAGGGAGGGCTTTGAAATTCTGATCCGCAATCTTTTTGTGCGACGAAAAGTGGTGGGGGTAAACACTGTGTAGGATAGAGTGGGAGCAGTGTCTCGCTTGCCTTCAGGTATCGGAGAAGAGTGAGACATACGCCCTTCTCCCTTTCTTTCATTCTAGTAGTCCGTGGTTGCATATACTGCGTTCAGGCGGCGTGGCGATCACTGAGTACAGCTGTTGTTTGACAACAGAGTTGGTTGTCATTTCGAGTACTGTTTAGTGTTCTCTTTGCTTATAATCCATTTTCTACATGAAAATATACAATTTTGTTGTGAATATGCCAGTTGATGCAGTTTTCTCACGGTTTCTAGAACATTTAAAATCGAGTGTTTTCATTACTCTTTTAGTTATCATAAATCGATAATTTCTCTTCTTGAGGACGAACAATATGACAGTGACACATACGTACGTAATTTTATGTAAATAAATGAATGATAAACACAATCTATGCTATTCAAAAGTGATTAATGAATAATTAAAATGTTTCCCTGTAACACAAAAGTTTCACTTCTATTTTTTGAAAGTCATCAAAAACCAATCCTAGCTAAGGTTTTATTTCTTCAAACTTGTATCCAAATTGATCAAACAAGGCACATTTGTACATAAGATGTTGGAAATATAAGTATGGGTAGCCTCGTTTTTTTGTTTTAAATTTTTAAGATACCCTATATTTTTGGCAACTTTTGCCTTGATCTGTGAAACAGCGTTGCCTATTAATGGTTTAAAACAAATGTATATGTATTTTAAAACATTTTTTCCGTTTAACTGCAACAAAAATATATGGTTATAAACTTAAAGCAGCCGAGTACCCTGAAATCGGTGGATAATCTGCAAATATTTTGGTAATAATTAACGAAGTCACTTTAGAAGTTAATATTTTTGGACCAAGTACAATTTATTTTGAGCCTTGGAATCTAGTGTTAGGAGCGGTCCGAGTCAAGAAGGCCTGCGCTCAGCATTATCCAAACTTCAGTGCTACCATTTGTGCATTTCACTGTATCCCGTTAACTTCGTCGCTGTTCTCTAGCATTATAATGTATTTAACCAACCCAAACAGTGATTTTAGGTATTAAATACCTGTAAAACATCGAGCCTCTACCCATACATTACAAAATAGGTAAAAGAGAATCAAGGTATTTGATCTGCTACTTTAACCATTGCCTAATTTGGAAGAAAAAAATGCGGAAACTGCTATTCACAGCCTTCTATGGTATAATTTAAAGTACTACTGGGTAAAAGACATGAAAAGTCCTGTTACCATATTGGGCAACAACGGCGCCTGGGAGCTCAAGATAAAATGTGACCGAGCAGTTTCGATCAGTATCCTGCTCTTAGTCCGGCTTTTCAAGATTAATGTGTAAACATTATGTATATGGGGTGCGCAAATAAGACCATTTTTAAATTTATGATATAGGGCATCTAAGATACCCAATAACTGGAGTAAATTATTCATTTCTTAACATAAGAACGTAGTAAAATTAAGGTCTCCATTTCTGTAATATTGTATGAACATTTTTGTTCGTAGTGCAGAAGTTCAGCAGAAGTTACTCCAAATTTTAATAACATGGCCCAGAAAATAACAGATGTTTTCAATATTTATTGCTTAACATCTATAGAAAGCCTAAATGATACAGAATACTGGCTGAAATTAAGGTAGCACTATGAACAGTGCAGGGCAAAATACCCTGACCCCAGTTTTTAAATTTAGGATTTTGATATACTGGAATTGTAATGATCTGTTATTACATTCCAAAATGACAAAACATGGGGAAAATATTCAATAACCACCAAAATGCTGTTCCGATATAAATTGCACAAAGGAAAATCGATTAAATGCACTCAAGTTTAATATAATTGATATGCCCCTAATGTCAAGGTTTAGAAGCATGCAACGTGGAGTTCAAGTGTGCACAGACTCAGCAGAGGAGTGACGAATTTCCCCCTGAGGGAAAGGAGAGGCAAAAACAACAAAAATACACTGAAGAGGTTTGGAAGATACTTTTCAACCACAGAAAAGGAGAACTTTGGACTGTGTGATTGTATATACGTTCCGATAGTCTTAATTGAATACTTTTTGTTTTAATTTGTGTAAGTCCTTTAACTTCTTTCTCGTATCGGGGAATTTGAATTGAAAAACAAGTGATGGTCTTTCTACCTCGTTGACGATGGATTTTTCTGTATTTTAGCAAATTTGTATTTTTTGCCTCTGTCAATGGATTGCATATTATTGAGTATTTATTATTATTATTATTATTATTATTATTATTATTATTATTATTATTATTATTATTATTATTATTATTATTATTATTATTATTATTATTATTATTATTATTATTATTATTATTATTATTATTATTATTATTATTATTATTATTATTATTATTATTATTATTATTATTATTATTATTATTATTATTATTATTATTATTATTATTATTATTATTATTTTTATTTTTTTTTTTAAATTTATTTATTATTTGAAGTCGCTTCAACATAAAAGTCATATCGCGACTAAACATTGAGGAAAAAAAGGAGGAAACAAATCATGAAGTTTACACTGACTTTAAACATTAACTTTGCATGCTTTGATGAACTTGATGATTTTCTTGTGATATTGTTGATCACCCAAAGCTAGCTGAAGGTTCTCAGGAACTCCATACTGAAGTCGCTGGTGAGTGTATCTTGGGCAAACAGTGAGCAGATGCTGAACGGTAAGAGTAGAATCACACAGAGTACATTTAGGAGGAAGTTCGCGGGACAGAATGTAGGAATGAGTGACCGCAGTGTGGCCAATGCATAATCGGGTTGTTAGCACCTGGTCTCGCCGGGTTAGTGTTCTAATTGTTGTGGACAGGTTAGGTATTGGACAGATATCATGCAGTTTGCTGTTATTATTATTATTATTATTATTATTATTATTATTATTATTATTATTATTATTATTATTATTATTATTATTATTATTATTATTATTATTATTATTATTATTATTATTATTATTATTATTATTATTATTATTATTATTATTATTATTATTATTATTATTATTATTATTATTATTATTATTATTATTATTATTATTATTATTATTATTATTATTATTATTATTATTATTATTATTATTATTATTATTATTATTATTATTATTATTATTATTATTATTATTATTATTATTATTATTATTATTATTATTGTTGTTGTTGTTGTTGTTGGCGTTATTAAATGGTATTGTAATTATTATTGCTATTATTATGTTGTACTTGTGCTGCTGCTGTTTTCCTTGCTGTATTGGCAAGTTGAGATTTTTAAATAGTAACTTCTCAACCAAGCCTAGATAAAACCTTACCCAGTAACTGAGGTTCAAACTCGGGCCCACTGAATGTAATGCACACACCAAAGTGGTGGTGGGCAATGTACACTTTGTTATAGCGCTGGAGGAGCAAAAACGAATCTCGTTTCATGTGTGCTGGACTTGGTATTTGGATACTCTTTGCATGGGTTGATGAAAAAACAAAAGAGCGGACATAGCATTTCAAAAGCGTGTAAGTTTAAATTCCAACAACATCAGCAAATATTTGGTAAACAGCTAAAGCTGCAAAAAAGTGATAAAAGTGATTTAACGCACACTGCATATTTTAGAATGCTCCATATTTTTTCAGAAGTAATATCTTGTCCGTCTCTTCAGGTTTACAGTTATACAAAATTATACAGAACCAGGGTATTTTAGAATATTCCACATGACAATCATGCCACATTTCAATCAAAATATTAGATCCATTTTTGAGACGAAAAACACGCAACTATATCCATAAAGTGTAATTTACCCGCCCATTTGCCACTTTGTGTAACATAAATGCCACACATGGTTCCCTGGAATCGAACCCGGACTGCTTGCTGAGAGGTGAGCGTTCTAACCACTCGGCTATGGCGCGGCCTCTTAGAGGACGCTAGACTTAAATGTTTTATGTTTATATGACTTCATTTCTCCAATTTTTTTTATTCAATAGGCCTCGAAAGATGTATTTCCGACGAAATCTGAATAATGTAGTTTTGAGTGTAATGCAATACTTTATCTATTATAGGTATGTGTTAGAGAAAGAAACGCAGTAAAGACATTTTCCAAACAATTAAGCTAGATGTGTAAGTGTAATAATCTTAAATTAAGAAGTTACTTTTATATCAAATGCGGTAACGAAGAGGAATTATCTGGTGAACTGTAACTTAATTCAAACGCTGTCGTCATAAGCGTACTTGTTTAATATTTTATGACAATCGGGTGAGTATAAGGCTGCGGTGAATTCTGTCCAAATACAGCCGAGTTCTGCATGCATCTCCTCAACGCTGAATGGACCAGTACCTTATATCAGCCCAGCCAAGTCGGAGAGAATATAGCGAAAGATACTTGGCACCAAACGTCACGTAGTTTGCTGTTCCTGGAGTTTATTATGGTCTTGATTTTGCATCATTTTACTAAAATCGATTATTAACATGCATTTCTGTATAGTAATGCATGATTATCCATGACAGCAGTGTACACCGTTTACATTGGCCATTTATGGAGTAAATATGTGATGGAAACATTTCGAAGAGAGAATATGTTATGAATTTCTGCTCAAATGGATTTCTGTTTTTGTAAATCATTTATTCATATATTTACTTTATGTTAATTTACTTACAATATGGCAGTCATATCACGACTATGTTGGAAGGGTATTTAATGCATAAAAGGAAATACACGTTATGCACTATAGTTTCATGAATTTCAGTAAGAGGATGTTTTACGTTATGTCTCGTTGTATACATGGATTATTAAGAATTTAAGCAGTATTTTACTGTGTAATGAATTGTCGAGGCTTCTTGGAGCTCTGGTAGATTGCATTGTGCTCGCTGGTGTTGATGCTCTGAGAGTGACAGCGTAGCAGATGTTGCACTCAGGTTACGCTGTTTTATTCACTAAATGGGATGTGTTTACTAGTGTGTCCAAACTACAGCGTGCTGGTGACAACCTGGTCTTTCCGTCCTAATTTATAATGCTGCGGATTTCTGCTTAATTTGTGCAGTTTGGAAGGAGCAATTTGTGCCCATGTTGTTTGCCAGAGGTTGTATAGTCTTTTACATATTTTGCAGCATCTTTGTAGCTAAGGATATCTGGTAACGTATGTACTGGGAGTCCTGTGCCCTCCTTCCCTGTGAACTTACAGGTTCATTGCGTGAAATACTCTGATGTGAGGGTTTCACGGAAATGTAAGACATTTCCGATTTTCTTGGATTAATTCATTTGCAGAAAAAATATATTGTACAGCTTCTATATTGGATTTACAATCGGTGTGTATTAGTAACGAAAATGTAAGCAATAAGACGTACCTAGTGCTGGAGTATCAAGATTGGAAAGAAGGAGAAATGTAGAGCTGAGACAGATGAAGGATATGGAGGAAACAGTGGTAGACAGAATTAAACGGCGGGGTCTCCAATGGAACGGGCACGTTACAAAAATGGGGGAGAGTAGGTGGCCTAATACCTTCTTAGAATGGTCACCTCGCGGAAGAAGGAAGCGCGGCAGGCCAAGAGCAACTTGGAGAGGTTATATACATACTTGTACGGTTATACATAGGCATTTTCAGTCTGAAATCCTTTAATGTATATGTGAATACAATTTGATGAATTATATCATTATTCTTTCAGCAACTGTTTGTGTGCAACATTATTATTAGTTTGGCTTTTAACCAGATATGACCTTTCCATGTTGACTTCAGGAAGCATAATTCTCCAGGGAGGAATATCTGTTTTGGTTAGGTTCGAAAATGTCCGGAAATGGCGAATTTATTTCTTTGCACTAAGTACTATTTAAGTCCAGATGCAAAAGGTATTAATGTTTCCTCGGAAATACATAGCTTTTTTGTTTTAGAATTAGGTACTTACATTAAGAATGCCACTGGATCAGTGGAGTGGATTTTTAAATTCATCATTCAAACAGCGTTCCTCTCTGAAGAAAATGACATTTCTATTCGTGAAATACACATAAGCGATCACTGTACGACTGATGTAACATTTTTACAAGAATCCTGGAAAATAATAATGTTGTAGGATATTTACTTAGTGCTTAGTTGAATACAAACGTATTCCAGGAAATAATGTGATGAACTTTACCACGATATCTTTCCTAATGTAAGTGGTTTGTGTTAGTATTGTTATCCAGATATCTGGTTTGGCTAATTTTTTAGAAATCATTAAGTATTACTTGTGGGTCAACATTTTCAGCGAAAAGCTGTCTATGATTTTTTGACAACTTAAGTATTGCTTGTACCTCTATAGTAATTATCATAAAGTGCACAAGCAATCACTGTTGTGGTGAGCTTATAGAAATAAGGTGTTTATGAGGAGAACAGGCTAAGAGCAGCCGAGATGCATTATCCACAAAGCAATAACGTTACATAATCCTCAAGCAAACGGTGCATGGGCGACATGAATATTCTCAAAGCGTAATCTCCTAGGATAAACGATTTATCATTCTAGCTCGAAACCGCTTTACTATGCAGGATTCAAAGTAGTGACCGCAAACACACAGAAATCACAACTTGGGTGTTGCCTAGCTTTAGAACTGCAGCTCATAAAAAGCAATTTCAACAGTCATAAAATGTTTGATTTCCTTCTGGTTGTCCTGGTAGCCGATAAAACAGCTCGTTTCGCTCTGGCATGCCCAACTGTTTTCTATCCTTCCATTTGTCTGTTTGCTTTACAAATTTTATGGTGTTTGTACGTGCAACGTCCTTACAAAATAAATGTTAACACAAACATTTGTCGTGTAAATATTCCTTGAGTTTCCTTCCATGAACGTAAATCTTCAGTATCAGCGGATCTGCATTCCATAACACACAAAAGAATTAGTAGTTATTTCTGCTAGAATTTCTTTTCATTTTTCTAATGTTAAAGTAGAGAAAGTAATGTATTCGACAAGGATAGAGTTGTGCTCTACCAAATCTAAGGTTCAGTAGTAAGTAAATGACGTAGTATTGGTAAGGAAAGAAACTAAACACAAAATACAGCGAGTTAAGAAGTTTGATGAGAAATTCAAATTCAATGATCATCAAAAACTCTTGATATGGAATACCCTGAAAAAAAAGGTATCCCTAATCAAATACCTAATAGAAACTGTTAAGAGCTTATACTATGAGACAAATGTGCGCATAGACCCCTTGCTAACTAGAAACAGTAAAAAGTTTTTTAAAATAAACCAAGGAGTGAGACAAGGGTGTACTTTATCACCTATTTTATTTAATATTTATATTAACGACATCCTAATTGAACGAAAAAAAAAAAAAAAAAACATTTTAATACGGAAGGAATATTAATTGACAATAAGGGTAGAATAAGTGTCCTGTTATTCGCAGACGATGTGTTACTGATGGCAGAATATGAAAGAGATCCACAAATGTTAGCTTATAAGTTCCAAGTGGTGGCAAAATATCAGTTAGTAAATCAAAAGCAATGGCATTCATAGGTAAATATGGAATAAGAACTAAAATTGTTTTGAAAAATAAAATCATGGAACAAGTATCAAACTTTAAGTATTTGGGGTGCGATATTACATACAAAGAAGATAAAGACATAGAAAACAAAATATATAAATTCCAGGCTATATGTGGAACCATTAAAAGTTCTTTAGGTCGGAAAACAAAAATAGACTCTAAACTTAAATTATATAAAACATTGGCTGTTCCTTCCTTGCTATATGGAAGTGAAAGTTGGGTAAGGAAATCAAAGGATAGTAGTAGAATACAGGCAGCGGAAATGTTATTTCTGCGGAATGTGAAAGGATGCACAAGAGCAGATTGAATAAGAAATGAGCCAATAAGAGAAGAACTAAATATTTATAAACTAGAAGACAAAATTAAAGCAAATAACAAGAAATGGACAGAACATTTAATGAGGATGAGTGAAGAAAGGATACCTAAGAGGACCTTTCTATATAATCCAAGAGGAGCACGAGATGTTGGCCGACCTCGCAGAAGATGGACTCTACTGACGACTTCGCCGGAACGGGCTGCACAGCCTAAACCGTGAAGAAGAAGAAGAAGAAGAAGAAGAGGAAGAGGAAGACGAAGAGGAAGAGGAGGAAGAAGAAGAAGAAGAAGAAGAAGAAGAAGAAGAAGAAGAAGAAGAAGAAGAAGAAGATAAAAAACTCTTGATCTTGAGTTTGGTCACTGTGATCTAAATAAAAATTGTAATTTTCGGTTTGAAATAACATTACTCGTGATTACTATCAGTGTCTTCGATCTGAACTTCGTTTATTTAGAGGAGCTTCCAAATGCTTTTGAAGAAACCACTGTTCCGTGGGTTAAGCGGCTCTTTATATATCCTCTCTCAGTTTTGAGAAGGTTCAAAATTCAACGCTCCCGGTTTTCAGACTAATCTAGTAAAACATGACCAGAAACCTCAAACAACGCCATGGTTATGAGATAACGACCGATAGATTGCAACACACCTAACGTACAGGTAATTCGAATAGGTTCTACTGGGAATTCTAGTAGGAAAACTACCGTAGTTTACACTTATGATACTTAGTCTACGGTAGCCTATATAACCTATGATAGTTTCACAACTCTCTCTCTCTAATATTATACCCAGATTAAACACGAACTATTTCAGAGAAAAGATACGCCTGAGTTTTTGTCGGTATGTGTGTACTGGTTTCAGGGACACAGAGAAAAACGGCATAATTCATAAAACGAAACATGCCATAATACCAGTTCTCGATTTCAGTCAGACATATTTCAAAGATGCAAGGTGAAGCTTTTTGGAGAGTTCTCCCTCACATAAGCAATTATTCTTCACATAGAAAATGTTTCGTTAGTTTTTATTTTCTTAAAGTTAGTTGACCAATTTCGATTAAAATATGTTTGAGGCAATGCAATTTCTTAGCGAATGAAATGAACGTTTCATATTTTCCGCATGTAGCTGGCAAAGTCCTTTTCATTCTGATTAAAGCTTATGTAAATAAACTATAAATATAACTGAAACTTCCTAAAATAAAATAACTGATGTTTCCAAAATATGGTGTTTATATCTAATAACTTTGGATTAACATTTTCGAAATATTCGCCAACAGAAATAGAAATTTTCCAGGCTCAAGTCCAGGGTAACTGAAACGTTAAATCCATGACCATACCTCAGAAACTATTCAAGATATCAGACTGATATATCAGGATGTAAATGCATGCTTTCTGAGTTCACCGGTCTGCGTTTATATAATAACGGAGACAGAACTATTTTCATAATACCACATTCTGTATATCCACGCTGTTAATATCTCTGCTTTTGTCATCCTAAAGTTTCATTGAATAGTTTTTGAGAAAATCGGTCATTTATTAAAAAAAAAAAAAAAAATCATAAAAACACTGTTGAAACAAACATGGAGAAAAAAGACCACATAATTATATTTGTATAGAAAAAATATTGCAATATTGGGTCGTTCAACAATACACGGACGAGAGGGGGACGGGTGACCTTGGATACGGCAAGCAGCTGTGTATGCACGTGACTGTAATGATGGCAGTAAAACACAAAGGAAAGGTCCGATACTACAGGGTAACCAGTGACTGTGTGTATGTGATCGAACAGCACGATAACACCATAGTATCCAGAAGCTTCCAGTTAATTCCACTGAGTTATCGTTACACGTGTGTATGGAGGATTCTCGAAGGTCATGTGACGCCGGCTCCAGTATAAATAGGACAGGCACTCAGTTTAGAGTTAGTTGAGTGAGTGATACAATAGTTTAGTTAGAATTGAGTTATTTAAGCCGTCGTGTACAGAGTTACGAGAGTGAGTTGGCCATCCTGTCAGCGAGTACGTATGTGTCGTTGAGTGATTGTATCTTAATAGTAAAGTTATAAGATACAGTGAAACTGGAGAAAGACATAAGAAGAACAATTGTGAATTGTAACAGCAAACAAAACTATAAATTGTGTTAGGAGCGTGACGCAAATTCTGCATTTGTAGTAAATTTAGAGGACAATAAAGTGGTAAGAAAGTAACAGATTTTCGAATTTTGCAGTTTTGTTAGAATATCATATGGTTTGAGAACACAGAAACTGTCACACCTAACAGCAGTAATATTTTATAGAGCAACATTTCCCTTAAAAGGTCAAAGTTTGCCTCTCTACTCCTAAGTGTAGCATTTGCTTCTGTGTAGTGGTGCAGAATTGGCAGTACAAAATAGTAGAGGTAGTGCCATAAAATATATTTAAAATATAATATTGTGCTACAGTGATAAAGTATATATTTAAATTAAAGAGCAAATCCCAGTTAACAAAGCTGTACAGAAAAGTTAAAAATGCTATGTTTTGACAATTTTTGCCTCGGTCTCCGGCCCACTACAACACGTGTTAGCGTATTTGACACAAGTGAAAGGTTTTCTTAAGAATACTGTCGTGATCAGACAGAGAATAGATACAATACATAATTTGCGGATTTGTATATAATTTGATGATATTGAAGGTCATATAACTAATGAGTACCAGACTTTTACTTTTCGTTTCCAGTCAGCCGAAGGTCCGGGATGTATAGAATAAATCAACAAAGCAAATTGTAGGAATCTGTTAAGATGAAGTATATAGTCAAAGAAGTTCCCACAAGATCTTAAAGAGATAACTGATCACGGACTTGCGGGAAGATAATCAGCTGTGTTTTATCGCAGCACCACTTAATACTTGCATATAATGCTGAAATGTAGCTATCGGTAATTTCAGGCTTTGTATATAAATACTTGTGGAAACTAAAAAAAAAACTAAACATTCATATTGTAAAGCTGCAAGGGCATTGTTAATAAAAATACATATGCGACTGAATGTTATCGACATGTGTTTCGCCTTCTTCCAAATAAATTCGAAGTGGCTACTCCTTATTTTGCAGCAAACAATCGCCTCAGGCACTTAGAATATGAGACAAACCAAGACAATCTTTATCCTGGCATCTCAACCCTAACCAAAATTCGAATTCGGTATCCCTTGAATGCGTCAGACACGCTACACCCACACCACGGAGATGGACTATAGACCTCTATTCCACGTGTTTTCCGCTGTTTGTTTTATAAACTACTTTGTATTATCGCGATATCTGAAGTTGTTGTTAAACTCGCAGAGTAATAACTTTTTAACAAACTTTGTATGTTACCGCTTTGACCACCTTAGTTTTAAATCGATATGAGCTATTTACTGCTATCCCTAGAATAACGGATCAAAATATGAAACTGCAGGAGGCTACCAAAACACACGGAAGTCCATGACAGTTCCCGGCTCGAAGATCCAAACCACTGCTGCAGCTGACTAGAGAGGACGTTGAAGGAGTTGTCGAATAAGCTGCCCTCTGTACCCCATCTAGCCTTAGATCCAGGCCTTGTATCCCTCCGCGATAACCTGGTGTTCGTATGAGCTGCGACTAACACAAACAAACGCTAAGTGGACTCTTCCCTCGTGTTTATGTTGCAACAGAACGACATTTACTCGGGATTTTAGGAATAGCGCAGCTATCGCTTTAGATTGAAGTAGTCTTTAACAGGGTTGTCATAGATCTTGAAAACTCACAGATTATCGTCAATATTTAAGGTACTATATTTTATGGTGTGATTTGGCTTCGGCGTATCGCTGCTTAGTTGTTGACGCTTGTGTTTACATCAAGTCGAATCTAACAGTGGAGCGAGTATAGTGTCCACGGGGAGTATCTAATACTCGCAGACTTTATTTTGAGCGTTCAGAAGGTATTGCTGTCTGATTCGGCAACAGGACCTTTCATGTATTTTACACAGTCATACTTCATAGAAGGCCAAGCGTTGTAGTTTCCGCAATTGTTTTTCCTGGTTAGCCAATGGCTGAAGTTAAAGGCAGTTTTTGAGTTAACGTCCTTTAACCTGGTAAATCATATCTGGCGATCAATGAAATGGCTGGAAAGACACTCAAATGAGTCCGGCATCCGTAGAGCTTAAAGTAATCCGATATTGGTCTTCTTAGAGCAAGGGGAAATACCAGAAAAAAAAAGTTTATCGAGATAACTCACCCTAACCGAGATTTGAACTGGGATGCTCTTGATTGTGAGTCAGACACGCTATGATTCTTGCGACTGATTGATGCTCATGTATCAATTTGTGATTGCTAAATACAACATATCACATTAAGTAAATTACGTCGTTACATTAATGCTCGTGGCTAATGAAAAAGACAGGCTACGGCGCGAACTGCAGTGACGTAATTCTCCTAGTGCAGTCATGGCCCAATGCAGTAAACCCACAATCGCCTAATGCATCTATATTGTAAACAACAAAAACAATTGCTCGCTGAATTCATACGAAAGATAGTTTTATCATGATGGTATACGTCACATACAATGTTAGTCATGTATCAGTCTACTATTACTACGTAACTACGATTTGCACCGCAGCCACGCATTAGCCACGACTAATGCTTAAGTTTCATTCCTAACTGTACAAAACAAAACATTAGCAAAGTTGAAGAACAGCCTCTGCAAATTATACAGATTCAAGCTCATGATAAGATTATGATTTGAAATTTTAAATTGTGATAACTGAAGCAATGAAAGCTGCAAACTGAAAGAGCACTTTAAGTTTAGTGTGAAAGGATATCCCCTACAAATCTTCCACACCAGACAAATGTTTATTTAGGACACTAGTTCAATGTTATCCGTATTTGGTGCAATGAATGCGTGTAGCTTGCAGCACAGACTGAGTTGTTTCGGCAGTGCTTGATCCCCTCTTCTTCAGTTTTCAGTTATTATACCTGCAAGCGAGGGCACAAAACAAAGTGGATATGCATGTTATCCCTAATGGAGCCAAACTTTCGAAACGTTCATATTTTTCAATTGGCTACAATTCCATTTCGGGAAATGGTTGGAGCGAGGGCTTTAATCGTCGCGACCCTCTACTAAAACGCAGAAAGCTATTTGGACCTTGCTGCTCCGCATTCCAGATATTCCATAAGGGGGAACCTGGGTTCTTTCCGCATCTAATGATCACGCTTTAATGCAAGCTAATGGTAGACATGTTGGTAATATGCCTAATTTGATGACACTTGTTTCTCCTTTCCCAAATGTAAAGCTGATAGCTAGTATGTACTTCAAAAGTGTGTTAACAGAACGTAAGGCTTACGTGTCATATTCAGCTACTGCAATTCTGAGGATACCAAACGCTCTGGACGCGGCCAACAAGCCTGGCAGACTTTGTATATACCTACATACCTAAGCTTTATTTATTATGGGGCTGTTTTAGCGTGTGCAGCACCGTGGCGAGCTGTTAGACCGTTCACCTATCACCAAGACGGGCTGGGTTCGATCCCAGGGACCCGCATGTGGTATTCGTGGTGGACGAAGCGGCGTCTGGGCAGGTTTCTTCGGATTCTCCGATTTCCCCCGCCATCTCATTCCACCAACTGCTCTATCATTACCTTTACAATCATCCATTTCAACTCTTCCTCACTCTCATACCTAGTGCTTGGCTAACCACCCAAGATCGAAATTTTACCAGAAAGACATGTTTTGAGGACATCTAAGTCTAAAAAAATCATTTAAAAACAGAAACATTAAAAAATCCGTTAAATAGGAAATCTGGCACTATTTTTATTCGTAACACATTTTTCAATAAATGCTCTGTATTATTTTCCTTTTCCCCTTTTTATTTAGTTATTTGTTTATTTTTTGTGTTAAGGTGAGTGGTTGTGGCACAGGCACTTAATACAGTGTCTTTCACGGATGTGACAAGAAATTCTCAAGATAATCCTCCCACCCAAACTACTTACATGGAAAATGTTCTGCTTTTTAATTTACTAAAATAACTATCTCTGTGTCTCACGTTTTAGTTTTATAAATACTACAAATTTCATGACAGAAAGTTGAAGGCCAGTAACAAAATACAGTGGTCGTTTTAGGTCCCGGCCCGTCCGCGAGTATGCTTGCCTCACGCGCTGTTGACTACCCAGGAGGGAGACTCCACTCAAAACTCACGTGGTTATAGATACACTCATGAGTAACAGTAACATCAACTACTCTACCCCTGTTACAAGAACAAGTAGTACTGAAAGTGGTGCCCATCCATCTGCGACCAGGCCGGGTCATTTACGAGCGCTCTGTATAAAGAAATCACCTTGCAGGGAAATGGCACGTTCAATTCACTCAATTTTGAAGGGCACTAAAGCGACGCTTCAGCTTTCTTAATGGTAATGTCCAACTTAAAGGAATGTTATACCGTCATTTTATTACTGATTAGAGTAATACAATGAATTCCTCTTTTTTATTGTCCCTCTTATACCCCACCATTATTGCAATGGTCATATCAGTGGCCCTTTACCTTTGTAAGATTGTGTGGCATACTTTACGCTAGATTGGCAGCATTGTGTCGCAGTTTATGGGCAAAAGGTGTATTTAACAAGTGGTTGTATCTTGCGCATGCTCGTGTGCGTCCTTAGACAGGATCAAGCTGTCTGCTATGGATACCCAGATTAGTGCCACCACACACGATGTGAGGTTTTTAGGATAAACCTTGTCGTGTGAATTTAAGAGCAATCCAGAAAATCGAAAATTTGGGTAATTTGGGTTATATGGGTAATATGCAAAACAATGCTGATGTGAATAGTTCAATTTTTTGCTTTTTGGCCGTTCCTCTGCCTTTTAAACTGTCTTCACATATTATTTTGCAACAAAAATTTCAATATCTTTTCTTTGCTTCTTCCAGTCGGATACTTGAAGTCCCAACTGCCAATTAAGCAGCTATTTTCTTCAATGTTTCTCCTTTATCAATTCAATTAATAACACCCACTTGTTTATCAATTGAAACCACGACCTTCCTTCGCTTTGATGCCATTTTAAAGTTGTATTACAATCCCAAACACTTTTACAAGACAAAAACAAGTCGGTTGAAACAAACACAATAACATGTGCCGTTTGAAAACATTAGGGAAATTGAGTAGTTTGAGGGAGATGCACTGTTGGGTAGGGGTCAAGGTCAACACTTTCTTCCGGCGCTATTTATAGCTGGTGAGACATACCGCGTCAACACCGTGTGACACACTACTAAGTCTTTCTTAAACCCAACAGGTAGGATTTTATAGTACATATTACCATAGTTTATTGTACAATTTATGCAGGAACCATACATTGAATCAAACTAAAAAGCTAATATTTGGCATATGTACTTATAGTTATGTTCTTGCTATCACAGTTAAATTTATTATCTAATGTGAATATTAAACTTTAAAATTCCACAAACTTGGTCAGAATAATTCGGAGATCCGGATAAACGAGCTTTTGTTGCATTACTAGTAAATTGGTGGATGCCTTTTACTTCCTGTGTGACAACCTATAGTGTTAACTCTTAAATTGTTACCTAAGGTGCGACATAGTTTTCCAGAAAAAGCAATTTATTAAGAGTAATTCGCGAGTTTCTACCCTTCAATTTTAGTAAATTTGTGTCCATATGATCTAATGCTAACTGGTATACAATACTGGATTTCTGGTTTTTATACATTAGATCACACAGATTTCAGACTCTCAGCAGGATAGGAAGTAATCTTGACTAGAGAATTATTTTCACCCATAGTAGGGAATCGAACTCAGGACCTCTCGCACAGCAGGCGGGTGCTCTACTGACTGAGCTATAAGTCAACCAAGATATAACTGGACTTGGTCTTCTGTGGCCGTTATCGAAAACACGCGATGACATCACAGTAAACAAATACCACCGTACTGTCCTTCCTTCCTTCACCAACTCCCGGCAGACCGAAGCGCCCAGACTCACAGCTGCAATAATATTGTGATCCTGTTATACGAGGCCAGCCTATATGGATGCGGCAAGAGTTTACAAACAGATAAATCTTCAAGACGTAAAAGTCATACATGTTTTCGTATTTTAAAATTACCTAGATGGCTCATCACTTAAGAGATACATGTTTTGAATTTTCTGAAGTATTTGTTCCACGTATAACACTAGAATTGTTTGTTAATGCTGCTCATGGACAAAACTTTCTCGTTGCCGGTATAGTTGCCCTTGTTTACTTTCTCTACTGGTAAGTAGGGGAAGTATTATATTCCACCCAAAAATTCGATGTCGAGATTTCACCGGAAATGTGTTTTGAGACCCCCTGAATCCAAAAAAGCATTTTTAGAAAAAGGTCCGTGTGTGTGTCTGTGTGTCTCTGGACAGCATAACTCAAAAACGAGAAGCGGTTTAAAAACCAAAGTTGGTATTTAAGTTTAATGTCCTTCAAGGATGCGAAACGAAGATTTTGAAGAAAATAGCCCCACCCTAAACTACCCTTTACATAGAAAATTTTTCGAAAATTTTGATTTTCTTGAAAATTGCTCTAACGATTTTTATTAAAATGTCATATGTTAGAGATATTTTTATGACAAATGAAATGTATATCTTGAATTTTCTTGCTATAGCCCCTGTAGTCGTATTTACTCTGGACGACTTTTGCATAATTCCTAAACCGTTAGAAATAGATCAAATCATACTATACAAAAACTGTAGATTTTGCTAAAATACACAATTTATGTCTGAATAAATTTTCTTGTAGGGCGAACCATTTCGGAGATATTCCTTGTTATGTGTGTGAGTTTCGGAAAAATTAAAACTTGGAAATGGAACATCGTTGTTCATTTGTTTTGCATGTTAAGTGTGCAAAGAGAACGGAATTTCAAAGCTTTAAAAGATTTGACTATCGCACAAAGCCTACTGTATTCTAATATTCCCCTTGCACCAGCAAGGAAATAAGCAATGAAATAATTTGTACAAATGTTTATCTTAACTAACACGTCGGTGGACTTGCGTAGTCGAAAAGATTATATCTTGAGAAATGCTTCTTTGTATTTAGTTTACAGGGCGGTGTGTGTGTTCCATCTTACGTGGAGAACGTGTTAAGGTACATAAGATATAGGAATAAGAGTTTGTAAGAATGGTTAGTTTCACCTAGAGGGACGGGGAAGTGCTAAATGCAAATGTTGAGGCTGTAGCACATTGTAGAAGCAATGCCATTAATAACCTTTCATGAGAAGTGCATTTGTTTTCCAGGGGAACAACCTACTGCCTTCAACTTCTGCACGTTTGAGGACCGTTACCGGTACAGGAACCATACACCGTGTTACTCCTGTGTCTAATATATTGACTGTGAAAACTTACTCCATTTCACGTGATGCTATTACAGGAGCCGAAACCCTGAACATGACACTTCTCCGCCGTGTGTCTTCTAACAGCGCTACGGGGGAGAAGGGCTGTGCCATATGACACTGTTTAGCTAATTTTCCTTCGTTTCTGGTTTAAAATTAAGCTCTTCTTAATTAAACTCGAACTGCTTATAAAACAAACCGTACACGTATGTAGTTCTAAGAAGCTTGAAATGTGCATTTCGAATATACATTTATAAATATAAAAGGTGTTAGGAGCATGAGAGCGGATTTTAACGGCGATCTTTTGACTGAAACATAACCTTCTCTATCATTTTCTTCTAATAGTGCATCGTTCCATAAACAATAAAACTCATCGAATGTCACCACTTCTTTATTGTTTACTTCTGTTAGCATAGAAAGGTAGAGGTTTAAAAGATGAGTTATTCTTGTCTTTTCCGTTTGTTGCTAAAACGAGTCGTTTAGCCACAAAATGGTATTAAATAATTGGATTCCAGCGTGTCTATTGGAATAAATTCGTGAACAACGCTTGGCATCATTGGCATGTGTGTAGAGTGGGAGGTCAGGAATATTGACAGTAAAAACTACCTGACTGAATACTGCTCGGAAAGCTTGAAAGAAAACAACTCCTCCCTTATTACTTGCAATAGCTGATAAACACATGTACACGTGGCGAAACCAGTCTTCGAGGCTGGTCTGGTTGGGCTTTCATTCGTCATAGGTGTGAACGCATGCACAGCAGCGGAAGTCGCATTAGCAAACAAAACATTCATCTGTTCAGTCTCAGGGTTATCAGACTGTGCAGATAATGTATTAAATCATGTTCACTTATCTACTTTGCCTTTAACGAATGATGAATTTGTTATGGGACTTTTTATTTGCCATATTTACTTCTACCATAAGACGACATCTGCGCACTCATAATCCTAAACCCTAACATCCTCTATTTTAAACAACCAGTTTTTAAATACTGCCTAATTTTATTGTCTAACGGATAAAGTTTGTTTATTGATTTTTCGGGGTCGTAAACATTATCACAAATCCACATTAAATAAAATTGTTTAAACTGAAAACCAACCAGTTTGGTAACGTTGTTCCAATGAGCAATAAATTTAGTCTACTGGTTGGTTCCTTGTTTCGCGGTTGCACATATAAAAATATGGACATATTGTAACTTTTTTCAATCGACCGCATTAAAGAGTATGGCCTTGTTCTTACATAGTAGGTATGCATGACTAATAGAGAACGGTATATCTAAGTAGCTTTAAGTTTAAATGAGAAAGAGACTATCTTCTATGTATGTCTGAACTGGTATAAACTAAAGACAAATCTTAATATCACTACGCGAATGTGCACGCTATAAGGGACGTTAATTTGAGGACTAATTCAATAAAATTAGTTATCTCCTGGATCGTCCAAAATTCCCATGTTTGACCTTTGAAAGTTTGACCTCGAATGCCACTCTTTTTATTTATGGAGAACTAAATAAACGAAAACGTTTCATATTTAATATTCCCTGTGTTATCCTTAAGGGTACCAAGTCACTTTATATAAAAATATGCTTCATATTTAATATTCCAGGTGTTATCCTTAAGGGTACCAAGTCACTTTATATAAAATTAATGACGTCAAAAGCTCTGTTGTACTTGTTCTCGGAAACCAGTTCAGACTCACTGTCGACTTCTCATTGTGAATCTGGTTTTGCTAGTTGCAGTCAGTATATGCCAGAAACATTTGACATTTCTATTTAACATCACATTATAAATGAAAAAAAAAAAAAAAAAAAAAAAAAAAAAAAAAAAAATAAGTAGCGCCAACGGTGTGGATCTTCCCTATATGTGAGTTGATTGGTATTTTCATGTTGATATATGATATAGCAGCGTTTGTTTCTCTGCCTTTACTACCCTCCAAGCTATTTATAACAATTGAAGTTGATTCTGTTTATTATTTATTAATGATTTTGCCAAATCGAAATAAGTGATTCTCCTTGAAGCAAATATTCCATTTGTTTACTTTGTATTTGTAAAACTAAAATGATTACATCTTAAATCGATATAACATCAGTATTTAAACTCTCTCTCTCTCTCCCTCTATATACATTATGACTTTCTCTTTTAAGTTTATAGATTGTTCCAGGTTGCTTAGCTTCGTTTTACGAACTTGCCACTCCAATAATGTAAAGGGCGGTATGGGGTGGGGTGATTTTCTTGAAAGTCTTGGAAGACCCAGAGCATGAATACCAATTTTAGAGTTTAATCGTATTTTTGTCTTTCAATCATGTTGCAAGGACCCTCAAAACGGTATTTCCGAGAAAAGATCTGGTATAGAAT
Organism: Tenodera sinensis; assembly: GCA_030765045.1. Taxonomy (NCBI): domain Eukaryota; kingdom Metazoa; phylum Arthropoda; class Insecta; order Mantodea; family Mantidae; genus Tenodera; species Tenodera sinensis. The sequence continues at coordinate 169,744,100 of CM060965.1, read as the reverse complement.
TTTCGCGAATGCAATACTTCCTCTACTTAAGCTAAATAACAAAGAAAATAGAAACGAGAATTAATCCCATTTATCTTTCTGTCATTTGTAAATACATTGTAGGATGGATTCTTCTGCATCGCCAGTGATAGAGCTTAGGAAAAGGTTGTAGATTCAGGAGTTAGTATAAGATACAAGCTATTAGTGGCATAAGTGCAAGTATTTTGATAATTGATAACTTAATAAGTATATATTTCGGTGTGTTAGTTGCTTTTTTCCCTTCGTCCAACAGCTTTTCCACAAACTAACCACAAAGTTTACTCCCTAATGTTTTTTGCATGATGCTGCGAAATGAACATCGCATGATATATAGACTATCCGTTTTTTGCATCTTTATGCGTGACCCACTGACCTAGGTATTGTTAGGTTATTGGCCTTACAGTAAGCACTGGTCTCTGTTCCGGTACACCATTCGCTAGCACGAGACCGTCTGCCTTCTTTGACACACCTACTTAGAGGTACTAACCGACCTGAAAACATACTACTCTTAATAAGTAAGTCAACAAATGAAGCAAATATTGATGTAATATTGTTCATTACATTGTCGTCAATTACCACTCAAAATGTTTACCAAAGTTAGCTGCATCACATTTTTCATGAACAATGCTTTTATACTGGCTATAAAATGTAGATTGCAAAATAAGGTGTATTTTCGAGAAACATCTGACTATTGTGCTCTGCTGTAATAATTGTAGTGCAAATGGTTGAGCATTAGTCATCGTTGGAAGGTATGGACTTGACAAATGACATGATCCGACTGTGTTCCTGTGCCATTGTGCAGTAGCAAGTATACTTTAACGTGTGCTTGTAGCTCCTCAAGTGGAATTTGTGGCAGACAATGCGGCCGGCGCGTCTAGATGGGGTTACACTAAGTACTTGGTTTCCCTTGCCATGCATCCCGTCAGCTTCTTCACCCCACAATGTCAGGCTAAATGCTTCATCATCTGCACTGGCTCTGCGAACTCAACCGTCATTTACTGCAACTCCTACTTCCTTATCGGTGCAACTTCCACACACATTTCATATATGTTGCGGTTTTATGAGAAAGAAAAATCTGATGTGTTGCACTCACATGACTTTCTCTACTCTTGTATTAACCATTCTAACAAACTCTTATTCCTATATTTCCATCTTAGTTAAGATAAACATTCGTACAAATTATCTTATTGCTTATTTCCTTGTAGGTGCAAGGGGAATATTAGAATACAGTAGGCTTTGTGCGACAGTCAAATCTTTTTGAGCTTTGAGATTCCGTTCTCTTTACACGATTAACATATACAAAAATGAACAACGTTGTTGCATTCCGCTAAAGTTCTAAGTTTTCCGAAACTCACACACATAGCAAGGAATATCTCCGAAATGGTTCACCCTACAAGAAGATTTATTGAGGTATAAATTGTGTATTTTACCAACATCTACATTTTTTGTACAGTATAATTTGGTCTATCTCTAACGGTTTACCAGTTATGCAAAAGTCGTCCAGAGTAAATACGACTGCAGATATAAATTTCATTTGTGATCAAAATATCTCAAACATATGACATTTTAATCAAAATCGTTAGAGCCATTTTTAAGAAAATCAAAATTTTCGAAAACTTTTCCATGTAAAGGGTAGTTTAGGATGGGGTTATTTTCTTCAAAATCTTCGTGTCACATCCTTGAACGACATTAAACTTAAATACCAACTTTGGTTTCTAACCGACTTTTCGTTTTTGAGTTATGCTGTCCACAGACTGACAGACTGACACACAGACACACACACGGACCTTTTTCTAAAAATACTTTTTTTTGGATACAGGGGGCCTCAAAACATATATTTCCGGTGAAATCTCGACATCGAATTTTTGGGTGGAATACAATACTTCCCCTACTTACCAGTAGAGAAAGTAATAAAAAATGTGGTGTGCTATTCATTCTACTGACTCTTCTATAATTTATTGTTATAAAATCTATATACTTCTTGTAAATCCAAATAAAGATTCAGTTCACTTTTACATTATGTAACAGCATTTAAACTTGCATCACTTCAACACAACAAAGAAACGAATAATGACTTCCCATAAGAAAAGTATAATTATTGAAAACCCAAACAAATAATAATGAATATCTCAGAAATAGTTAATCCCACAAAGATATATGACGAATTGTGTGCGTTAACGCGATATGCATGTTTTGTGCACTAAGATGTCTGTCTCTTAAGGTTTATCATTTATACTCATACAATCGCCTCCGTAGTGCAGTGGTAGCGCGGAGGACCCGGGCTCCATCACTAGCAGGTCCACCACGTGTGTCAGTCTGCGGAGAGCATAACTCAAAGCTAAAAGTCGCTTAAAAACCAAAGTTCGTATTTACGTTTATTGTCTTTGAAGGATGCGACACGAAGATTTTGAAGAATATTGCCCCATCCTAAACTGCCTTTACATGGACAATTTCGATTTTTTTGAAAATGGCTCTAACGATTTTGATTAAAATGCCATATGTTTAAGATACTTTTATGACAAATGAAGCGTATATATTGAATTTTCTGGCTAAAGGTTATGTAGTCCTGTTTACTATGTATGACTTTTGAATAACCAGTAAACCTTAAGAGAAAGACCAAATCTTACTATACAAAAAATGTAGCTCTTAGTAAAGCACACAATTTATGTCTCAATAAATATTTGTAGAGTGAAACATTTCGGAGATATTCCTAGCTATTTGTGTAAGTTTTGGAAAATTACCTCTGTCAACTGGAACATCGCTATTCATTTTTTATATGGTAATCATGCAAAGAGAACGGAATTTGAAAGCTTTAAAAGATTTGACTATCGCTCAAAGCCTACTGTATTGCCATATTCCCGTTCCACGTGCAAGAAAGCGAGCAATAAGATAATTTCTGCAAATGTTTATCTCAACTAACCCGAAGAAGTAAGAATAGTTAGTACAAGAGTAGAGAAAGTCATGTGAGTGTAACACATTAGATTTTTTGTTTTACATTGACATTCCGCCTTTTCCCGTGTACCCTTCAGTTTTGACTTTCATTCCGTTCGCAACTAAGTACAAAAGGATAAGATCATACCTATAGTCATTATTTCACAAACTGTCGGTGCTTTTTCATTTAATTTCAACAGAAGACAGACAATTAATTAGCCATTTAACCCCTAAAACATACAATAGCTCTTTAGCAAGACGGCACTTAAACTTAATGTACCAGTTGATAAGATTACCTTGATAGGTATCATATTCATTTAACGCAGTTAATTGGCTGTGAAGAAAATGATGAAATTGTACGGTAACTTACATTGAGTGCTTCGTCATCGTAATAAACGTCATCGGATAAACAAGCTCCCTGGGTAATCTACGTTTATATTAAAGCAAGAACCCAGAGAGTTGACCCCGCGATAACTGTGAGGCTCGTATTTGGGGGATCCCGGGTTCTATTCCCCTTAACCCACTCGTGGTTGTCACTGGTCTGTAGACGAATGCTGGGGTGGTTGCTCGTCCACCAAGACTACTTTTCTCTCATTCCATTTCCTTCTCGTATTTCAGGCGTGCTTTCAGGTTTCGAAGTGTGAGGTGGTGCTGTACAGATGGCACAGCTACCTGTTTTAAGAAAGAATATTCTCTGTGGAGGAGTAGTCTGGCTGTATGGGTCATTCATTGCTCGTCCCCCTCTGTTATAGTGTTATATATCCTACACCTACTACCTATAGTCCTGGTGACTGTTGGTTAGGCCCTGGCCTAGTGATCCTAAGATCGCGGATTCAATGCGGCCCACATTGATGGTTCTTAAGTGTGCTTATATGCGACAGACCCACGTTAGTAGATTTATGGCATGTAAAAGAGCTAATCCGGGACGAAATTCCGGCACACCGACGGCATTGATACGATCCTGGTAACTTACAGCGTCGTTAAAAATAAAGTAATTTTTTCTCTATCAATACCCATATAAAAAGAAGAGGTCTAAATCACCCAGCACGCTTCACCTCATATATGCTATTTGATCAAAACTAAAAATTGATATATTTTAGTCATAATATTACACCAGCAGAGTAAGGCCGAGAACACCGTCCTAAAAAGTAAGTGCTTCGTTATCTCTCTAGACTCAAATTGTTAAAATATGTTACTAGTACTGTCCTCGCCAACACATACTGGAAAAGTCCTAGCAAGTGTAGGTGTGCTGAAACTACTACTCCGGGAATTTTACCATCAAGTGCATTCCTGGCAGTTAAAATTATTACACTTAAGTAGACTTTTTTACTATCTCTACTACGTAAAATGAAAAAAGCATTTTTAGAAAAAGGTCCGCCTGCGCGTGTGTGTCTATCTGTGTGTCTGTCAGTCTGTGAACAGCATACCTAACATGTGTATATGGACTCTCTTGTAGATAATGGTGACACAACTAAAGGTAATAAATATAATGGGTACATTATGACAGCATATATTGCACTTCAGTTTGCCCCATCTCTGTGGTATAACGGACCGTCTGTCTACCAAGTACTTCTAGTTTACGGAGTTCATATTATGTTGTTATATTGGGTTAAGATTTTCGTTATTCTGAAAAAAAAAAAGAAGAAAAAGAAACGTCGGGTAAAATAGATGAATATTGAGTGGACCCATAAAAGATGCAACATACTTTATTAATAAAATAATTGTTTACCGTTCTGCTAAATGCGTCTTTAATAACGTACTGAATACAAATGTTCGTATTTTCCTTGAAGCGACTTTCTGGATGAAATGTCACAAGAGGAGTTGATGCTGTAAGGCTACAATTGCTATACATAGTTAATACAAGCTCAACAAACAGAGAATTGTAATTTGCCCGCGGCGCGCTGTTCTTCGTACGTAAACATTTTGCTGCAAAATAATTTACCTTCAGTGCATATATTCATGTTTAGTAATATAAAGGAATATATGGGTTTTTGCTGGTTTGAAGAAACAAGATAAAGTATACCTACCTATTTCATATTGCCTAAAAACCGCATATGGGCACTCCGAATGAAATCAACCAATCACCGTTGCTTTATTAACGCTTACCAAGAAAACTTAACTTTTCAACTCAAGAGTACCCATGCTGGACTCCTGGCTGTAGCGAAGAAATTAACCAGAATTATTCTCCATCCTCCACAAAGTCTGGATGTATGAATGAGGGAATGAATGCATGCGTTTAATCAAACCCTACAAACGATATTAACGATAAATTCCAGTCTTATAAGACATTGTTTGACAGGTAATTTCATGATGGGGATATTTAATTTTATGATACTGGTAAGGCAAGTTCCTAAATGATGCAATCAACCATTTATGGAGAGTAGTTTTATTTGCTAAGAAACTGTTATTTAGCAGCCTAATAATTACATATCTATCACCTGAATATTACATCAACTATTGAGCACTTGCATAATTATATAGGTAAGGTAATTTCGTGATAGCCGATAAACAAATAATAAATATGACTTCATTGTAATCAACATTTTCGACACGTTTGTTTATACACATCGTATAAGCAGTAAGCGTTTGAAGATTATGCGCATAAATTAAGGGCGTTGGTTTCTTTCACAGCAAAACTGCTAAGAGAACAGTGCCAGGGCAAAATAGGCCCAACTGGGCACTCCACTGAAGCACGTTCTTGCCTCACTCCACCGGCCATCTCTTCCCTCAACTGCTGTTCAGGTTCCAACACGCCTCATTCAGTGGCGAGCATGACTGTTTCATGAAGAGTGGTAGAGATATTTTGTTGTAAGCTACAAAAACAGGAAATGCGGATTTCAATTTAAAAATATAAAGCGGTACAGTATCAAATGCCACATTGATGAGCAGCGTAAATCAAACTTAGAGATATGTATTTACAATTTGAAAAGTTACTCGTGTTTTTACACATATAAAGGGATGATATATGTTTAGGCGTTTAGTTACTTATTAGTTTAATATAAATTATTGTATTTCGTATTTCAAAGTTTGAACATAATATTAAGTTTAAAATCAAAGAGTATATTGTGTTGATCAAATAGCTTTAAAATATTTTTATGACTAAATCGCAATGGCAAATAACTGCCATTAGAAGCAAGAGTAAAAAACAACGTACCGTGGTACTCTGCGAAGTGGTGAAGCAGCCTTGCAAGTGTATGTAGGCGCTTACAAGATGGAGTTCTTGGACAGAAGCCGTCACATATCATGCGTTAGATGTTATTAACACTCTATGTAATACAGATTAATCTGCTATTGTAACTGCGAAGTCTCTGATAACGCATGAACTATCTGAAAATCTTCAGTTCATATTCAACATTTTTGCAGTGTTGCCCAAAGCTATTAAACGATTAGAAAATATCGGGTTTGGAAATGTCCAAGAGCATAAGCATAATACAAGACTTAGCTAATTAAATTAATAGGATACCTCTTGTGCCAGATATCGAAAAGGTGAAAGCTAAATTCCAGAAAGTTCTAAACAAAAATATTGGTTATCAAGCTACGTGTGAAATTTTGAAAATGAGCAAGAAGGAAAACACGCCAGACGACAGAGTGGAGTTCTTTACATTTGCACCTCTAACATCGTGTGACATAGATAGTTTTTCACTCTTTAAAAACTGCTTCAGTGATACGCGGCGAAATTTCACATTTAATAATTTACGAATGTTCATTGTAATCCAGTGTAATGCACTCTGTAACGATAATATAGTTAATGAGTAGTTATCTGTATTGTGCAATTGCAGAATGCATAGTTTATGCTTGTAGGTTGTATTGCAGTGAGGCGGTTTTCATGGTCAGGCCTGCAGTTGTTTACATGCACGAGCGATAACAGTAAAGTCCATATGCAGTATACCTATGGAAAAACGCACGCGCTTCCGGCCTTTAGTGATAAATTTGTCAAGTGCCAAACAGCTCGCTTTGGAAACGTATCACATCTATGCGAGGAAAATACATCTCAGCAACTCATAAATAATAATGTTGGGGGAGGAGGCGATGGAGGAAGAAGTGATGGAGGAAGAAGTGATGGAGGAAGAGGTGATGGAGGAAAATGAAAGAATGCTAAATTTGTACATTAGGAGACGGAAAGAAGTCTAGTTCAGTTCCATGCAATTGCAATGTGGTAAAATCTTTTAAAATTTATTTTTGGGTGAATGATAAGTAGGGCTCGGAAGTTCATACCCTAAAAAACACTGAAATATGCATGCAAATATGCTCTTAAAAACTTCAAAATATGCCAAGAAATATGCACTATTTAAATAAAACAATGTTCCTTTGCAGTGGACAAGACGAGTTAGTATAAATAATTAAAGTTACCTTATTCCTTAGAGGTTGAAGCAGAAGTGGTCCGGCTGCTAGTATTAACTGCTAAATTGCAGTTCACAACCAACACTTTGCACAAATTTTCAACTGTGAAACATCGTCTGTTGTCTCGCAAAACACTTTTGTAACGTGAAAAACTTCTCTCCACGTCACAAGATGTTATCGGGGCATATTTAAATGATGTTAACTGCTTCACAGAGAGAGTCAAGTCTCTTGGTGTGGTAGATGGTTTTCTTTTAAGGATGTCTCGAATACCGCACATCTATTTATAACCACAATTTTTTGAAATTACATAATTCACTTTCTCTTTCACTTTTTGTCCTATGCTACCAGGAACCGAAAAGAAAAATGGGCAGATATGAAACTAAGATCCTCTTTTAACCCATTGCCTGACACAATATTTTGCACAGTTTCTATTGATGAAGCATCTTTCGAGTCCAATGAATTAACAACCTCTTGGGCTATTTCTATGTGCTCAGCATAATATAAAACTGCATCGACCATGTTCCCCATCGATTAACACTGGTGCAGGTGGAAGTCGGATATTAGGTGCTGTTGATCTAAACAACTTAACTCTTTAGGAGATTTAACAAAAATTCTCTTTGTGCTGGACACAAATCTATCTACCAATGGGAAAGAATCATTGTCTCAGAAATGCTACTAATATGAAAAAAATATTATACAGATGGAAAAAAAAAAAAAAAAAAAAAAAAAAAAAATCCTTAAAATATGCAACATAGGGGCTATAATATTGAAAATGCATGAATGCATGAACTTCCTAGCCCTAATGATAAGCCTTATCTGGACAGAGTAACAATGCACGTTGTTTGTGTGATAGGTGGCTGTAGATGTGAAGCTAAGTAGCATCGGGTTCCTATCCAAACAGGTTGTTTAAAAGCAATTTGCACTTGGTCTAAAAACAAATGGGGGTGCTAGGAAACTCAGAAGAGCAAGCGAGTGTTGTGGTATATAATAATAATTGTATCGACTGGGCGGAATAATGAGTTGGTTGTGTCGCCATAATGAGGTTGTCTGTCAAGAGGCCCACTCCTACCAACAGCCACAGCCGCCGCCGCCGCCGCCGCCGCCGCCGCCGCCACGCACAAATTAATTATGTGCTGCTAAAACCACGCTGCGGCTAAAGCACTGCCATCTCTCGCCACCACTTGTACCCTGCACAAAGATGACGTGCCCATCTACCAGGTCATACTTCACTTTTGTTGCTTTTCATCTAGATTGCAGATCCACAGTTGGCAAACCCTGCTAATCTCGAGCAACACAAATGGTGGAATAGTTGAATTTCTACCAGTTGCTATATATTTGCGATCATTTCTCTAGATTGTGTCTAAAAATGGACATTCAACGAAAGAGTATAAGCATGCTTTTAATAAATATCAATGTTTTTAATGAATCAAAATATTATGGACTTTAATATAAATGGTATACATGTTTTGAGGCCCCCTGAATCCAAAAAGCATTTTTAGAAAAAGGTCTGCCTGTGTGTGTGTGTGTGTGTGTGTGTGTGTGTGTGTGTGTCTGTGTGTGTGTGTGTGTGTGTGTGTGTGTGTGTGTGTGTGTGTGTCTGTCAGTCTGTGAACAACAGAACTGAAAAACGAAACCAAAGTTAATATTTAAGTTTAATGTCTTTCAAGGGTGCGACACGAACATTTCGAAGGAAGTTCCTCCACCCTAAACTACCCTTTACATAGACAATTTTTCGAACATTTTGATTTTCTTGAAAATGGCTCTAACGATTTTGATTAAAATGTCATGTTTGAGATATTTTTATGGTAAATGAAATGTATATCTTGAATTTTCTGGCTATACACATGTAGTCGTATTTACTCTGAATGGCTTTTGCGTAACTGGTAAACCGTAAGAGATAGACCAAATCTTACTCTACAAAAAATGTAGATCTTGCTAAAACACATAGTTTATGTCTGAATACATTTTTCGTAGAGTGAACCATTTCTGAGATATTCCTTGTTATTTGTGTGAGTTTTGGAGAACTTATACTTCTGTCAAATGGAACATCGTTATTCATTTGTTTATATGTTAACCGTGCAGAGAACGGAATTTGAAAGCTTTAAAGGATTTGACTATCGCTCAAGTCCTGCTGTATTCCCGTATTCTCCTTGTGCCAAGATAAACAATAAGATAATTTCTGCAAATGTTTATCTCAACTAACAGCAAGAAGATATAGGAATAAGAGTTTTGATACCAAGATTGGAATACATACATTATTATTACTATTAATAATAATAATAATAATAATAATAATAATAATAATAATAATAATAATAATAATAATAATAATAATAATAATAATAATAATAATAAATGTTCTCCACTGAATGATGTGTGGTTTTATCTTCAAGGTTGCATTTCTTCTGAGAACAATTGATACGTACTGGGCTACTGAAAATTGCCATATTATTCATGAAGTTTCTCACCACATATAGAATTATCAATCTCATATTTACGAGACAACAGTTGATTCACGCCTTTATGTAAAGTCTACTTTAAGTATTTTTTTCCGCAACTAGCAAGAAATGAAAGATTGTGTGGCTGGTTTCAGCAGGATTCAGCTACAGGACACGCTGCTGGTAATTGTATGCATGAACTGGGAAGTGCGTATGGTGATTGAATAATTAGTGAAGGATTGTGGTCATCTCGCTCCCCTGACTATAATGAACTCTGGCTATACATTTCTTTTGATTATGTCTATAAAACATGGTATTTTTATTTGACTATGTCAATTTTGGAGAAAAAAAATTGAATACATCAATGTTTTTTTTTTTTTAATTATTAATAATTTTCAAAATGACAATTCAATAACAATTACACTCCTCTATCTAGAGCTTAAAAATACCAAGTTTTATGAGGCAACTATCTAAGAATATGTATACAACATTTCAAAGAGGTCTTTTACGAATTGCACCAAAAGGAGTATTTTGAAGATTAAAATATGTAAAAAGATAGCAAGTGAACAAAAAGACTTTAAAGATTTATGTGATTGACCACGCATATTTACTGCTGTAGAATTCTCCTGGACGATACGAAGGTCCTTCAGCTAACGGCTTAGCTTCTTCTTGTTTAATTTTTGCTACTCTTAATTGATGTTTTGCTGATTTGAATGTATTTGATGTACTTGGAGGACTCTGCCTTAATCTTCACTTATCACTAAGCTAAGCCCCGGCACAACAGCCCATGAAGACAAGTCTTACCGCCCAGCCGCTGCGTTCCCCACCTCGGCCCACTACAGGCGTCAGTAGTGGGGTGCAGTATTGGAGGGTGGTACGTGGTCAGCGTCGCGATCCCTCCCGGCCAGTTATGCGGTCTTCACGACCTGGTCACTTACCACTAACATTACTAATTCTTTTGCTGGAGTGGACCTACTTTACTAGCTGTGACCCTTTCTTCTATATATAGAGTAGCCTCACAAGCCATATTGAATTCACTAACAGCTGAAGTCACTGCAATTTGCAATTTCTTTTTAGAAACAAAAATTCTGGTATAAAATTCAGAAAAAACATGACCACGTGGTTAACACATGTACATAGACAAAACTTTCGCCATTCTTTAGCACTGACATTTATGTCAACTGTAGGTCAGTTAGTCACGAAAAGTTTAGCGCTCATTATTAAATAATTGTTTTACTTTTTAAGGTTTTTATATTCCCTATCACAACCGCCAATGTATTCTCTGTCATCATATGTCGTTAAAATAACATTTTTACACCTATATTGACCATCAGACAGACATTTTAAGAAGAAAATGTAGTGTAATTACGTCAGTTAGTCACACGCGGAATTGCTCTTTAAATGGCGATGCGGCATAAGTGAAGGTAAGTTCTGAAAGTACAAGGTACATATATAATTTTAAGGCAAAAACAAAAAATCGTATTTTTCATCATTTCTGTCCAAATATCAGAATGCCACCCCTCAAGGGCTAGACATCAAAAGTTACTGTACGGTACAGGCAGAATATAGGAAAGGGTAGAACCGACTGAGAGGTTATGTTCATTATGGATAAACCGCGCACGACGTCAAACATCGGCAGAGTTACAGCGAAAACACGGTACACCAAACACAAAGATATGTACACTTGTCGATAGCAGTTCATCAGCCTAAAAGGAGAAAGAGGATACAGAACAAATACCTCTTAGACAAGCGAGTCTGAAGTATCAATGCAGCAAGTTGCAATCGGTAATCGAAGTCGGTCGGAACAGACAAGGCTGACGGTGATCATCATCAGGATAACGAAGACAAAGAGGAATTGAGGCGGACCCTGTAAAAGGGAATCCGATATCGTGGCGGGACGGATATCGTCGAAAATTAACTGGGGAACTCACAAAGAGAAGTGGCAGGAGACTTACGGTCTGGGCTCTAAGGTGGGTGTGCTTCGATCTGGACCGCTCTGCCAGGTCTAATCAAGATAATGCAGCTGCTCCAGAAATGGAAAACTCTTATCAAAGCTGAAATGTAAGCAGATAAGCACGCACTTGTAATTTATTCGCATGCCCTGCAGTGTTCTCACCTATCTGGAAAAAAAAAAAAAAAAAAAAAAAAAAAAAAAACAGAGAAAGAAATGAAAAAAGTAATTAGGACTTCTGCCTCAAGCTAATAAATCAGACGAGACGCATCAACTTTGTTTTTACTTTTACAACACTAATTACGAAAAACAAATATAGACATACTGAGAATGTATTAAACTTCGAAAGCATATACTTCCACTTACTCTTATGACTTCAACGGCGCAATTCCAATTCGACAGTCAAAAATAACAATAACAATAACAATCGGGAGAGCTTTTTCAGTTTCAATTTAAGGAGATTCAACTCCATAGAAGAGCCTCATGCATACATAAACGTTAAAGGAATAAACTTAACTTAAAAAATCTGATGTGTTGCACTCACATGACTTTCTCTACTCTTGTACTAACCATTCTTACAAACTCTTATTCCTATATCTTCTTTCTTGACAGTTGAGATACACATTTGTAGAAAATTGCTTATTTCTTTGTAGGTGCAAGGAGAATGTTAGAATACAGTAGGCTTTGTGCGATAGTCAAATGTTTGAGATTCTGTTGTCTTTGCACACTTAACATATACAAAAAAATGAACAACGATGATCCATTTCACGAAAGTTCTAAGTTTTCCGAAACTCACACACATAACAAGGAATATCTCCGAAGTGGTTCACCCTACAAGAAAATTTATTGAGACATAAATTGTGTATTTTAGCAAGATCTACATTTTTTGTATAGTAAGATTTTGTCTATCTCTAACGGTTTACCAGTTATGCAAAAGTCGTTCAGAGTAAATACGACTACAGGGGCTATAGCCAGAAAATTCAAGATATACATTTCATTTATCATAAAAATATCTCAAATATATGATATTTTAATCAAAATCGTTGCAGCCATTTTCAAGAAAATCAAAATGTTCGAAAAATTTTCCATGTAAAGGGTAGTTTAGGGTGGGGCTATTTTCTTCAGAATGTTCGTGTCGCATCCTTGAAAGACATTAAACTTAAATACCAACTTTGGTTTTTAACCGACTTTTCGTTTTTGAGTTATGCTGTCCACAGACTGACAGACCGACACACAGACTGACAGAGAGACACATACACGGACATTTTTCTAAAAAGGCTTTTTTTTTTAAATTCAGGGGGCCTCAAAACATGTATTTCCGGTGAAATCTCGACATCGAATTTTTGGGTGGAATACAATACTTCCCCTACTTACCAGTAGAGAAAGTAAAAATCCAGTGCGACCTACCCTAGGTATTATGGTTTATTTTATAGCTTACTGATACCAAAAGTTATTTTCCTTCCCATTTCCTGTTATCGTAATTGTAATCACTAGCCAGAAATCGTATGCTATTCAGTTGTTTATGTTCAATACGGCTGTAACTTACGAATAGGACGATATATTTTAATTTTGACTACATAAACTGTTTGCCACCTTTGGTTACGAGTTGTAAACAAAACCATGTAAGCCACTTCTGGAACGTGGGATGAAAATCTTTTCAGTCGTAAGCAAATCGCGTTTCAAGCACAAGTTGCACAACTAATTAGGTATTTCTCATAAAGAACATCTTGCTTAGCGTAAAATGTGAGCAAATATGCAACATTTTATTGTTGTTTTTGTTGCATAGAGAAACTGTATGTAAAAGCCCTTTGGCTTAAGCTTTATTATATTTAACACAAGTATAAATATATCATTCTGTGTGCTGAAACACACAAACAAACAAAACATAAAACTGTTTTTATATGATGTGACAAATGGTAGTTTGTTACACCCAATTTTGTGGAGCCTTTAAACTTTTACATAAGTACGGCATCAAAGAGAAGTACAAACCTTAAAAATGTCCATCACTGTGACTATCTAAAGGTTACTCACTCGAACATTCTGATATATCTTGTACAGCGTGTTATTTACAGGCCATGCAATTTCAGAAGTTGGATGACCATGAGAAAATCAGGAATACAATTCGTCAATATTTCATACCCTTTCATGCAAATCTGAAGATTTAAAACAATGCGAAATTAAATTAAAGATTAAAGATTACACTTCTGGGGAAGATTCGCCATTAAAAAATCTGTTAAGTCATTGTACAAGTCTGTTTTAAATGTTTGTAAAAGGTGTGAGAAAAATTAAATAAAATAAACTGTCATGTTTTAAAATCAGTAAGAAAATAAAAGCTCTGTGCTTTAAGAGTTAGCATTTTAAGGCAATTTGTGTCCACTTGCCTTTAGAAGTCAAGTATTTACACTACCTGAAACAGTAGCGACAAAAAAGATATGATTAGCACACATAAAATGCATTTAAAAGGACTGCATCGTTTTAATAAACGCGTACTTTAACTGTAATACAGATGACAGCAGGCATTAAAGTAGTTATGTTTATATTTTCAAGACAATCCAAAACATTGCGCTGTTTTGGCCAATCGTGTAGGATATTTTAAACCAAATCGTTAGAGATGCTTCCTGATAACTAAATACATAACTAACTAACTAAATAAATAAATAAATAAATAAATAAATAAATAAATAAATAAATAAATAAATAAATAAATAAATAAATAAATAAATAAATAAATAAATAAATAAATAAATAAATAAATAAATAAATAAATAAATAAATAAATAAATAAATAAATAAATAAATAAATAAATAAATAAATAAATAAATAAATAAATAAATAAATAAATAAATAAATAAATAAATAAATAAATAAATAAATAAATAAATAAATAAATAAATAAATAAATAAATAAATAAATAAATAAATAAATAAATAAATAAATAAATAAATAAATAAATAAATAAATAAATAAATAAATAAATAAATAAATAAATAAATAAATAAATAAATAAATAAATAAATAAATAAATAAATAAATAAATAAATAAATAAATAAATAAATAAATAAATAAATAAACAAACAAACAAACAAATAAACAAATAAACAAATAAATAAATAAATAAATAAATAAATACATAAATAAATAAATAAATAAATAAATAAATAAATAAATGAGTCAATAAATAAATAAACAAATAAATAAATAAAATGCATGAGTGGGGAAGTCCAAGAAAAACTTACCCTTTTATCCATTAAATATGCCTGACCTAAATTCCAAACTTCGTACCGACTTTTAGATTTATGCTATCACACACTACTTTATGCTCTTATATGTAGAAGGAGCCTTTTTATTCAAGAACTTATACAAAACTGGAATGATAATCAGTGGTGAAACAGCAGTAATGGCTTTTGATCACAGCAGTAATGGCTCTTTGGCAAGAACATTATATTTTCCTAAGTGTTTCACAGATTAAAGTGCAAATACACAGAATCGAGTTTTATATTAATTTATGACTGGTCACAGCAAATTTGGATTATTTGGAACGATTAAAATTAGGCATTGATACCTGAGACTGTACCATATTTTCTGTATGAAAGGTCGTTCTTTTGATTCCCAAAAAGTTGAACTTATTACTAAATTAGATTACTGCCAAGATAGATTTCAACAGCCTTTAGCAAGTACTTTGGATAAGAAGTTGTGTGACCTTCTCAGTTACATTTTTAAGAGGCTTTGGGATAGCTTTCAATAGTTCCTTAAGTAATTTACTTTTGCTTATATTTAGAATAGTATTATAGATGTGTAACGCTAGAAATGAAGTATATTGTGAATAATGTATATAACTGAATTGTAAGTAAATTCTAACATATATGAAGGTGAAATGGAGTTCATATTACAAGGAGATTCAATAAATATGAGTAATAAGTACTCTCTCTCACTCATACTTCCAAACACCCGTGCCCGAGGCAGGACTCGAACCCGCGACCCTCTGCACGGCCTTGGGCCTTGAAATGCGTGCTTTCAGTGAAATTTCAATATGGAATATTTGGAGAGAACGGAACGCAATACCTTCCCCACTTAGATGAGCCGTAGAAAGCATAAAAACAAAGTGCACAACACACACAGTATTAGCATAGAGAAAGCAAAATGCAGGACACAAAGTAGTGCGCGCGCGCTCGCTCGCACCCCCTAGAGTATATTTTACCTTTGTTCTCACCCCTTCTCATCGACCTGAGCTGCTTTGGCTCGAAGCCCAACGGCCACACCATGTTGATAATACCCAAGTTAAGCAGCACTGGACGTGGTCGTTTCTTGGAAAACAACACGTGCCGGGGGCATCACTGCCTTTGACGGTCCCTCTGACTACATTCGCTAAAAGTCATTAGCCTAGGTGTTTGGTGTCGCAGGTTCGAGCACCCCTGGGCATCAATGTTTTTGTTTCAAAATGTGCATGTGTAGGTAAAAATCTGATGTGTTGTGTTGCGCTCACATGACCCTCTACTCTTGTACTACTTCTTATTCCTCTCTCTTCTTCATGTTAGTCATTTGCAGAAATCATCTTACTGCTAATTTTCTTGTAGGTACAAGGGGAGTATGGGAATACAGTAGGCTTTGAGCGACTGTCAAATCTTTTACAGCTGGTCATGTATGAACGCTTTAGATTCCGTTCTCTTGGCACGGCCAACAGATAAAATGTGGATAGCGGCCTTCCATTTGAGAAAGGTGTAAGTATTGTAGAACTCACACGAACAACAAGGAATATCTCCGAAATGGTTCACTCCACAAAAAAATACATTTGAGCATAACTTGTGTGTTTTAATGAAATCTACATTTTTATACAGTAAGATTTGGTCTATCTCATATAGTTTACCAGTTATGCAAAAGTCATCAAGAGTAAGCAGGACTACATGGGCAATAGCAAAAAAACTCAAGATATATGTTTCATTTGCCATAAAAATATCTTAAGCGTACCTATGGCATTTTAATCAAAATCGTTACAGCGATTTTTGAGAAAATCAAAATTTTCCATGTAAACGGTAGCTTAGGGTGGAGAAATTTTCTTCAAGATCTTCGTCTTGCATATTTACCGACTTTTCGTTTTTGAGTTATGATGTTCACAGACACAAACACAGACAGACCGTCAGACACACACACACGCACACGGATTCAGGGGGGACCTCAAAACACGTATTTCCGGTGAAATCTCGAGATCCAAATTTTGGGTGGATTATAATACCCTACTTACTATACACACACAGTAGAGAAAGTAAAAATCGTAGAAGCATACCTGCCATATTCATAGTAGACACCTGAATAATCCCGCATGCCAGTAGATCCTAACAGGTACATCGAGTCTGCATGACACAGTGAATACTCCGGGCTGATATCTATCCCCATTGTTCGCCAGCATATGCACCAACTCTTCCTCACAGATTATAAACCCATTTACACAAGTGAGATGAATACTGCGGATAGCGGCTACTGACTATCCAACAAGCATTCACTAGCCTTTTCAATGTGTTCACTTTGCAAGGGAAATATCAAACTTAGAAACTTATATTATGGAAGCAAAATGCCGTATATTTATTATGCGAATAAAAATATTTTCTCTAACGAAATGAGAACCAGAAAGACTAAACTTACAGTTTATAAAGCACTAGTAGGGCCAGTAGGAACCTATGGGTCCGAGGTTTGGTCTACTACAATGAACAATGAAAGGCTTTGAGATCCTTGGAGAGAAGAATATCCAGAAACATCTTTGGACGTGTACATTGTGGTGAACAGAATTAGAGAGCTAGAAACAGTCCGGAAATAAGTGATTTAATAGAAGGTTAAGATACTGTTAAACTTGTGAAATCCCAGAAACTTAGTTGAGATATCTCGAAAGAATGGAGGATGATTTGAATCTAAAGAAAATGTGGAAGGGGAGAATATTCTCACGAAGGACGAAAGGTAGGCCGAGAATAAGGTGGATGGATTGTGTGGAGGAAGATCTTGCTGCAATGGGAGTCAGAGGCTGGAGAAAGAAAACGCATGATAGAGGAGAGGGGAGGAAAATAGTTGTTGTTAGCTAATGCTGGACTTCTGACAATGAAGTCATTAATCCTCTTGCTCTCCAATATTTTTCACAATGATATTGAAGAGAGCAATAACAGTAATAGTAGCCGTTTTTTAGAAAGCACCATATTTTTATGTTTTGGCGGTCACATCGCTCTCTCACAACCCCCAGAATGTCTGGAGGACCACACCTGTCGTTGGTTTACGGGTCTCACCGACCTGACCAGGAGAATTATCAAAATAAATTCACCGACCATATCCTCTGATTACATGCCATGACAGGTCTGCATGTTAGGGGTTAAGATTTTATAGAGAAATTAGAGAAATGGAGAGGTTGGAAAAATAAATACTCCCTAGCCCTCGGGAACCCTAATAGCATCGGGGTCGGAAGAGAACAAGAGATGACCAAGGTAAGGTCAGATAGAAAAGTTACAGTGAGGAGCAAAACACCAGTAAGTGGAAGTAATGTTCTGCTCAGCTTGGGTACCTTGTGGTCGCTATTCACATATCCCCTAGACGGAGACCCCTGAGTCTGGAGGAAAATAGTAGTCATAAAAGAAGTAGAAGAAAATGAAGAAAAAGAAGAGCATGCCATAAAAGGATTTCACGCTAAAAATTAATTAATTATTAATTGACTGAAACAGACAACTCTGTCTACCGACCTAAGGTTCGTGTTTACGGCGATGCCGCCGTCTATTTCGAAATGTTGCAATTAAAACTGACAGCCAATTTTCTGGCTATGACCTTCTTATCTCACTTGGGTTCTCTCAAAGAAATTCCAATGTAAGTATCGATACGAAAGATTTGATATTCTCCTTATTATTTATGTGGGCTCTATACCCTGAATTATACCTAAATGCAAGGTAAGAAATACCATACGGCCAAACTGTGCCGTGAAAGCAGATATCTACACATATAAAGGAGAAAATGTTCTCAAGCTTGGCTGTCTCCTGTACAAGTCACAACTTGGGATAGAAACAAGAGTGCCTGTTTAGAAATCCAGTACTCAAACATTTTAATTATAGCTATGCACATTGCTGTCATAAGCGTAAGAACATCCAGTATATGAACACAAAACAGAACGAGTAAAGAACACCAAAGTGTGAGGAAATTAAGCTGAGTAAATATCAGCAACGCAAAATTTCATTCCAGGGATACGCGAAAATTAACAAAGCAGTTGAGAATTTTGCTGTCTATGAAGAACTTTAAGGGAATAAAATAAGATGAGAAGAATTCCTGAAAGAAAAGATGATGGATTGCAGCATAAAGTCAGCCCATGAGGAGATAAAAGCGCAGTCTGGCAAAGAAAGGGGAGCAAGCTGCTTTATAGCTCAGAATGAAATATCCATATATGATTTTCAGACTTTCTGAAGATGAATTTTAAATCAGAGTGATGGAAGAATTCAAACCATCCTTGTCTCCTTGCGAGCCTATTCAATTTCATTTCATATACGTCAATTCTGCAACACAAAGTCTCTGTCTTAAAAAGCAAGTTTGTGTTTTACCATACACGTTCATGGATGTTATTTTATGGATGAAACTTTATGGTATTATTTTACTAACACTTCATGTGAACAGTAAGTTTGGAAACTTCACACAAGGGACTTTCACCAATGCAATATATTAATATTTTATCAAAGTTTCAGTTAAGTAATGAACATTGCACACAGCGGCAAGAAGTATTTGCTGCAAAAATATTTACCTTGAGTCTACTTCATAGCAAGTAGAGCCTGTTTATGTGGCATAGGGCCCGCAATCAGGTTG
Source organism: Tenodera sinensis (assembly GCA_030765045.1). NCBI lineage: Eukaryota > Metazoa > Arthropoda > Insecta > Mantodea > Mantidae > Tenodera > Tenodera sinensis. The sequence continues at coordinate 169,724,603 of CM060965.1, read as the reverse complement.
ACCGGAGTAATTATCCAACCCCATCTCATTTGTCAGTGTATACCGCACCAGTCTGACACTAATGGTGAATCTATGCAGAGGTTTCCTATCATTGAATAATGCGGCGTCACGGCGTCAATGCTTGAAAAGTGAAATCTGATCTTATATTTTATTATTAAGTATGCACCCTTCTAGGAGGTTTCGAACTTGGCAAAGCAAATCTTGTTAAACGAAAACATAGTTTAATCATAGTTTTACTCATATACCTCTTAATGTACGCTTATTTATTTATTGTGCAAAGAATCATTTCTAAATACAAATACATATTGCATGAGGCAGTGCTGAAGATGATTCTTTTGCGATGGAAGCTAAAATCGAGATATTTGAAGATGACTATTCCACTACACAGGGCCCAAATGACTTAGCTGTCGACGGGCATTAAATTCAACTCACTCACTATTCCACTACACGAGGTATCCCCCTTAAGTTGCCTATTTTCACAAAGAAACTGAAAATAAGCATTCCAAAGTATAAATTTGAAAATGAAGTACAATAAAGGAGACACGAACCTTAATCGCCTGAAAAAGAGGGAGACGTGCAAAATCTAAGATAAGAGGGAAGATTAAAAAGTTAAGACTATTATTACAACTGCAGTAAACGAACATCAATGCAGCAGCATTTCGTCAATAAAGCAACCCAGCTTTCTAATAGATCTAGAAAGTAGGCAAGGCAGAATAAGATGTAGATGATATATCTGACTATTCCTAACTCCTAATTTGACAGGGGACATAAAATTAAACATTTTTGCTCAATAAAGTATTGTACGGAAATGTCATGTTTTCAAGTGAGAGTAGTATAAAGCAAAAAATATGGAACTTCGATTTCTTATGACTTATGACTGGTTGTAAGCTCGTTTTAGGAAAAATAACACTGCCTTGTAATCTGGTTGCGGTTGCAATATTATTATGAAATACCTGTCATTAGGGAGTGGATTTTTATGTGATTAAAAAAGGTTAAAATATTTATTTTAAGTGCTAAAGCGTTAAAATATTTCGTAAAAATGTGAAAATATTTGGTAAAAATGATAAAATATTTTACTTAAATTCACATAAATAAGAGAAAATTATTAAGAAAGGTAGGTAGTTCTTTGCTAATGTTGACTCTTCAGAAGGGTCAATGTCGATGTATTTGGTCAAAAAGTTCCCTAACTGAACATTATTTACTTCTTTGAGTGGGATGTGGGCAGCAACAAATGCTCTGTGTAAGTCTAAATAATACTGGTAACATTTCGACGGTCCTACCCTTGAAGAAGTTGGTTCACCTCTCAATAACTGTCATGAATAATTCATACAAGTCACAGCAGCAATATGCTTATCTCCAGATAAATGTTGAGTGACTGAAGTACGCTAATTTACACTTACGGTTTTTCTATATAGTTAGCAAAAACAAAGCTTTAGTGTCCATGGTAAACATGTGTTTAAATTCGTCTAAGTATTGCTGAAAGCGCGATTTAGCACTTGATTTAACTATCCGCGTGTCTTCAAGACACAGGGTTTTGGCAATAAGGGGTACTTCATGTACAATATCAGGTTCTGAGTTATAGGGTAAGTTTTTTTCGAGTCAACAGTTGACGCCCGTACATACGTCAAGTTTGCTCTTTTTTAGAGAATTAACAGACAAGGAGTGATTTTGCCTTTTTTTTTTCTCAATAAAATGGACAATCTTTCGGTGAGAACAATTGAAAGTGTGTTCCAGGACAGAATTATTAGTAGATATTTGTGGGCCCCTCGGTCCTCCGACCTAACCCTCTGCAATTTCTATTTCTGGGGTAACTTAAAGCATAAAGTGTACAACACAAACTCACACACCCTGGAAGAATTAAAACAAAATATCCGCCAAGAAATTGCCAGCATTTCTCAACGTGAAGTAATGGATAGTTTCCTAAAGAAGTGCCAAAAATGTATGGACAATGACGGTAGTCAGTTTCAGCATTTCCTTTCGTAAAGCTGCTAAGTAGCGGCAGACGGCAATGAGCGCCAAGGACGCGGACAAGCAAAACACCCCGTAGACCGTTTGGAACTTTTTTGCTCTCCCATTATAATATATAGATAGCAGAGATGACCTAATCTATTCTATTTAACTTAAGCACCATGATATACTGATTATTATCTGATACTTGTGATGCAATATAGGTCGTAAATGTATTATAATAGCAGACATTTAAAATTGTGCAGGATAAAGAATAGAAAAAAATCAATGTATTTATCGGAGATCATCTGAAAATGCGTATTTACACATTTTTTCTTCAAAATATGTATTTTTACGTGACAAGATTTCATATTTGTGTTCATGATCCTTTATTCAGTTTTCCCTTCTTTGTAGGCATGTATGTCGTTTGCAGAAGGGGGAAAAAAATTATTTACCTAAGAATCCCCTCCTTACTATTTTGTTCTGCAGATTAATATTTCCCATTAACGGTATAGACTAAAAGCTTATATGCATTTGCTGTTTATCCTTCTCCATGTTATGTTGTATTTGAGTATAAACAAATAGCTCAACATAGGTATATCAAGTTTTCAAGAAATTCCCTCCAATCATTAGCAGAGTGCAAACTTGCTTTGCAATATACTAATATAAGTTTGACGCTAGCAATTGAATTTCCCTTTTTACCCATCATAGTTTTACGTAGACATCACGACAAGCAAATGCTTTGCAAACGAATCAATTTCTTAATTAATACCGATTTATTAAAACGTTCTCAGTGTGGATTTGTAACGCGACGGGGACCAGTAATCCATTATTGATATTAAATGCTCGTTCCACCGCAATAGCGAGATTCCTCTTAGTCGAGACTGTAACTTCCAGGGACAAATTGCACGATCACTAACTTACCGAAGATATTAATTAATATCTCTTCATTACGATACTGGAATTTCCAGTAGCTTGTTCCGCAGTTAATTACGCATGCTGGAGTGGTTACAGCTCTGACGACTGAACAAGTTTGGAAGGGATTATATTGGACTAAAGTCCATTTAATTAATAATAATAATAATAATAATAATAATAATAATAATAATAATAATAATAATAATAATAATAATTAATAATAATAATAATAATAATAATAATAATAATAATAATAATAATAATAATAATAATAGTAATGATAGACGAAAGCGACAAAAGTCCGTTCCAATTACTTTTACTCACTTTATTTTTTTCTAAACCTTTTGTACAACAACACAGTTTTCTTTTACTGACGTTAACACAGTCTACAGTCTTTCGTGATATTACAATTCACAACTGTTTTTTTCTCGTAGCCTTGACTCATTCGTTTCTTTATTTCTTCACTTTCTCTGTCTCTCAAACAGCTGACCGGAACGATACAATCCCTCGATACTCATCAACTGCTTCGCATCTTAAAACTAATAAAAACTGATTCCTATCTGTGACTCACTTAATTTCTCTCGTCGCCTCACCTCCTTACCTGTACAGTAGGATGACGTAACGCGAATGTTTCTCGAACTTCTTCAAACACGCCGGCTGCCGGACACTTCTCGAATAATCTGAAAAACCCTTTGTGTTGCCGTTCTGGTCCGCGGCAACCTCACCTGAAGTGTCTGATTCACCTACAGTCCGTCTGGTCTAAGTTGGAACATGACCTACTTAGCGCTACCCCTCCCTGTGATAGGGGAGGGGTGACAACACATCGCCACGGCTATCCACGACTGCCTAGTCTGCGTCTGTCGGTAATACGTGTTTCGACGAGTGTACGGGCTGCTTATGTACCCTTAATATTGAGAGTGAAATATGGAAATGCTGGTGATGCGTTTAGTCCTGCTCATTGTGTTGACAATCGTATTGTTCCAACTGGTGTTGGAAGAAAGGGGAAACCTCTTCAATCTGATGCACGGGAAGTTGTATGTTTGGTACATAAGTGTTTTGCTGATGAACTAGAGGCGTTAACATCGAGTAAACCAACAATATCCGTGACACAGGTCATGGAAAGAACCGCCGCAGCTACTGGTGTATCTCGCACTTCAATATACAGAATTTTGCGAGAAAAGAAGAAAGCAGACGAAACTGGGACCGCTGTTAGAACACCAGGAAGGAAACGACCAAATAGACAACCAACAAGCACAACAGCCGCTTCATTTATAAAGGTGGCTATTCGTAGTACAATTTATAGGTCGTACACATCGCATTTCTTACTCGAAAATTGGAAAGCTGTCTGTGAGCATGTGAAGCGCGTAGAAGAAATGTACTGGGGAAAAAGACGAATTAATGGACGACATATTGGACAGTTTCAACATAATTTTAGAAGACAGTTACTCTGAATTGGAAGATGCATGTGAAGACTGCGGATGTGATCCAGCATCCGATACCCATGAAGCCGAAGATCTTACCAGCTTACCGGTACCCTCCAAGGAACCCTTCTTGGACGGGATCTCTACACTGACGCTATCTAACAGCAGTTCTTAAAGCGCTGCTCTCTGATAGCTGCGCTATAGTCAGGCAGTCAATCGCACCGTTGCATGTTGCATGGAACCGATGCGAAATGGGATTAGGCAGTCTTGGAGTACCCACAAGAGGGCGGGCAGTAGTGCGTTCTCTCTCTAATTCCCATGTTTCAACATAAACCGAACGAACTGTAGCGCCTGTGATTTGAGGTAGCCCGGCCCCGAGCCTTTGTTGCTGCCACTGCCGTTGGCGGTCGTCACAACAATAATAACGTATTATTATTTAAATGCGTGTTATAGATAATCCCTCAAACAGTTCAACAAATTCTGGTATTTCAAGCTTAAAATGTATTTCTTCCCGGTGGAGCTTCCACTTTTATCTCTCTTTGTGTTAGCCTCTGACCCCAATTAAGTTGAGGTCATTACAAGGGGCAGCTATTGCGACAAGTCCAGGATAAACTATATGCTAACTATATCGTATTATTATATTGCTCATCGCTTAAAGAACAGACGACTCCTGCAACAGTGTTAAAAATGACGAGCTTTGGTGAATAAAATGTTTAGTGTTCTAAGGAGCAAATTAATTATTAAGTTTGAAGAGTGAGTTGTTTCACATACTACTTAATTTGCACTAGGTATATGGTTATAGGTTAGACATCAGAGCGGGACACTTCGCGCACTATGACCTACACAGAAGGATGGAGTAATGAAACAACTACAATGTTTGCGAGACAGTGAACTAATGAACAATAATTGTTGTAATAATTATTTATAGTAAAACTTCGTTTATCCGGATCTCCGGATTATCCAGATCAGATTTACAGATCTTTATTTTAATTTAATGTTCACATTAGATAATAAATTTAACTATTGTAGCAAGAACGTAACTATAAGTATATACGCCAAGTATTCCCTTTTTAGCTTGATTCAATTTACGGTTTCTGCATAAATCGTACAATAAATTATGGTAATGCTATCTGTTGAGTTTAAGAAAGATTTAATAGTGTGTCACACGGTGCTGACGCGGTATATCTCACCAGCACTAAATAGCGCCGGAAGAAAGCGTTGACCTTGACCCCTACTTCCCTACCTCCTCAGTCTTCAAACGACACGTGTCATTAAGCTTATCGTGTAGAATGTTACAACCAGATTGTTTTCGCGTCTAATCAAAGTTGGGAGAGTAATTCACACTTCACTCAAACGCCACATGTGTTTAAAACAGAAGACTGTGGATCAGTTCTTTGTTTAGAATTGATGTGATTTTATGTGATTCAGATTTTTATATATTTTATGTCTTGTAAACAACTCTATTATTTTGTTACAAGACATAGTCATAAACAGAAAGTCTACTTATTTAAGGATTATCAGGATTTTCACTTTCCGGATTGTCTGTGGTCCCAGTTAGTCGGGATAAACGAGGTTTTGCTGACCCATTCGTCAAGAAATGACTCCAAATATTTGACACAAAATATTAAATTAATTTTTTCGGCGAAACGGCTCTTTATTGACAATAATTGTATTCCACATATTTGTTACCCTATCAATTCAAGTAGAATCATTGGTTAAATTATGGCCGAAGCAGTACCTTACACCCTGTATAATATTACATCATTTATATCGGCCTCATTCATAACTAAAGACTGAAGGGATATGCGCTCGCATGCGATCAGGTTAGTTGGGCGCAGAGTATGAATGACGTCAGAAGTACGCGGCCATCAATGTGCAAACAACTGCCACTAGAAGCTAGAGCCGAAAACAATGCAACGTAGTACTCTGCAAACTAGTGAAGCATTGCGTTGCAAGTGTATACCGACGCAAGGTCAAGGTGTAGTATAACGCGACTGTTTTGCTTCTTCTCGCAGTGAGTGATAGTGTCCTTTAATGTTCATATGATGCTGGTGGATTGTGCTGCAGTGAGGCGGTTTTCATGGTCAGGCTGTACTTACCTGCAGTTGTTTACATTCGCGAGCGATAACAGTAAAGACCATGTGCAGTATACCTATGGAAAAAAGCTCACGTCTCCGGCCTTTATTCACAACAAGTACCTACCATTTGATGGTATGAATTCAATTCGACTATCTCAAAACGTCTTGTGATATTGGCTATGATAATATTTAAAAGATTCTACAAAATAATGGTTCCAATTATGTAATTATAGTTCCGTGATTGATTTAACAGTCGAAGAAGCACATTTCAGAATTTCTCAACGCTTCAGTTAGTTGCTCTATAAGTTACAGATGCGCTCTGTTCAACACAAATCTAAGGAACAGGGTGTGTTGTTGTAAAGTCCCTCAGCCTGTAATGCTAGGTCAGTATGCTAGCTACATTATTACGGAAGTATGCAGAACAACTGAACCTGTGGACTCAGTGATGTTTTTCTTTCCCTCGTTCATCTCCCTGGTGTTTCCTACCTTGGCTATTAAGCTGGCTCCATCTCGGACATGGATGGGTTTTCATAATGTTTATCGCATTTGTCTTTTGTTTCTGTCATCCCCCTCAATGCAGCAGCAGCAGCAGAATGAGATGACTGTGGTCTTACTCTAGCTGCATTTGAAATAAATAGAATGTGACGCAGGAACCATGCAGGATTACCTCACGTCGCTATTTTGTGTACCGAGAAAAATGACGGGCAGGATTCTGTAAAAATCTGATGTGTTGCACTCACATGACTTTCTCTACTCCTGCACTATCCGTTCTTGCAAACTCTTATTCCTACAGCCAGAAAATTCAAGAAAGACATTTTATTTGTCATAAAAGTACCTTAGACATACGGCATTTTAATCAAAACCGTTAGAGCCATTTTCAAGAAAATAAAAATTTTCGAAAAACGTTCCATGTAAAGGGTAGGTTAGGGTGCAGCAATTTTATTCAGAATCTTCGTCTCGCATCCTTGAGATACATTAAACTTAAATACCAGCTTTGGTTTTTAACCGAATTTTCGCTTTTGAGTTATATTATCCACAGACTGACATACAGACAAGTGTAATAATGTGTTTGTCTTGACCGTTCACAATTAACCATGGTGAGTTATATAATCGTGTTGTTTTCACTTTTACTTTCTCTACTACGTATAGTAAAGTAGAGGAAGTTTGTATTCGCTGTCGAGATTTCACTGGAAATATGTTTTGCGGCACCTGAATCAAAAAAAAAAAAAAAAGTCAGTCTGTTAACAGCGTAACTCAAAAACGAAAAGTCGGTTAAAAACCAAAGTTGCTGTTTAAGTTTAATATCTTTCAAGGAAGCAACACAGAGAATTTGAAGAAAACCGCTCCACCCTAAAGTATCCTATACATGCAAAATTTTTCTAACGATTTTGATTAAAATGTCATATGTTTGAGATATTTTTTATGACAAATAAAATGTATATTTTGAATACTTGAATTTTCTGGCTATGGCCTATGTATTCCTGTTCACTCTGGATGACTTGCATAAGTAGTAAATCGTGAGAGACAGACCAAACCTTATCGACAAAAAATGTGTAGATTAAACTATCGCGCAAAGCCTACTGTATTCCCATATACCCTTGCACCTAAATGAAAGTCAGCAGTAAGATAAGTTCTGCAAATGTTTATCTCTACTAACATGAAGATATGGGAATAAGAGTTTGTTAGAATAGTTAGTACAAGAGTAGAGAAAGTCATGTGAGTGCAACACATCAGATTGTTTAAATACAATTACAAATACACTTCGTATCTATGAGGAACAAGAGCTTGATTGCGCATGCGCGTTTGTGTATGCCTGTACTTGCGTGTACATGTGTGTTTGTGTGTACTATGTTTTTCACTCTTTGTCCTACTCCTTTATCTGCCGGTTGAATGTTATCTCCTCATCTCAATTGCTACTATGAAACAGAAAACACGAATATCACATCATTTTCTGCTAAATTTGTATTATTTCAACTCATCGTTTAACAGCTTTCTTAATCCTTAGCCAGTGTGTTAATATCCCCATTTAATATTATATCTACGTATATATTCTCCGTAATTGGGTTAATGAGCTACCATTTGAGGATGCTTTCGGTAAAGCTGCCTGCTGTAGACCGAAATACGCAGTAGCTTGTTGAGGACTTATTCAGGTATTGCCAATAAATTAGCTGCTGTGGATGAGAGAATCAACGGTAAGTGAGCACTTTTGGGAACCTGGCGCCTTAGGTGGAAGCCTGCTGGCATGCTTCACATTCCAAAATGTGCATGCTTGGCAAAGACTTGCAAGAAAATTGGCGCACCCAAAGCAGACGTAGGTACACATATTTGAAGACGAATAGAGCTCAGAGAAGAACGCTCTGGTTGTTGTAACATTAAAGGCAAAAAGCAGCAGCGGTGGTCCTAAAATATCGATTTTATCTTTTGTGTTCTGCTCTTTCTATTTGCTCCATGATCATTTCCTTTCTTCTGCATCCATCCCCACGTCTCAAGAACTTCGATTTCCAATAACACCGGCTTAAAGAGTTCCGATGCTACAACCTCCAGCCCACAGAGCTTGCAGCTGCATCACCACCTTCATTATATCTGGGTACTATTTGTTCTTCAGCAGCACACAAAATAATTCACCTCTGTACATCCGAGCTTCTGCCCTTCCCTTCCCCTTCTTCCATGAATGTCTTGCTTCTTCCTTACATCGATTAAAACCGAGCTATTCTGAGTTTGCAATTCATTCCACATCCACTTTTCTGTGCTGCCCTCGGGGCTTCATCTTTAAATATTCGCTGCTGTAACTTGCTGTTTCGTTAGAGCGTTTAATTTGTTGTTAATATCTCCTCTTGCTTTGCGTCCTGAATACCCAGGTCTTATGTCCGAAAACAATGTAAGAGTAACAACCTAGTAGTGCATTACTGCTAAATATGTCCTCCAATTTACACGAGATACTTGTAACGTTTCTGTTAGGTGTTCTCTCGTATTCTCAGATATTCAGCCACTGCCATGCTTATAGATCATCGCGCGTGATACGTATTTTGTCCCTGTCTTAACGTTGGCGATGACCGGAGCCATAATACGGAGATTCTCACTTAATTATAGCGGAGTTTCGTGCATCAACAGTTGAAATATCCCAAAGGAAAGATCCAGGAAAGAGGCATGGGCAGCTTCACCCTCTACTCCAGTTATTAACAACAAAATGGACAAGCTCCGTCCTTTCAATATCATGATGCTATGACATTAACGTAATACATCAGATGCTTCTTTTTACTTTCTCTACTGGTAAGTAGGGGAAGTACTGTATTCCACCCAAAAATTCGATGTCGAGATTTCACCGGAAATATATGTTTTGAGACCCTCTGAATCCAAAAAAAAAAAAGCATTTTTAGAAAAAGGTCCGTGTGTGTGTCTGTGTGTCTGTCAGTCTGTGGACAGCATAACTCAAAAACGAAAAGCCGTTTAAAAACCAAAGTTGGTATTTAAGTTTAATGTCTTTCAAGGATGCGACACGAAGATTTTGAAGAAAATAGCCCCCCCCCCTAAACTACCCTTTACGTGGAAAATTTTTCGAAAATTTTGATTTTCTTGAAAATGGCTCTAACGATTTTGATTAAAATGTCATATGTTTGAGATATTTTGATGACAAATGAAATGTATATCTTGAATTTTCTGGCTATAGCCCCTGTAGTCGTATTTACTCTGGACGACTTTTGCATAACTGGTAAACCGTTAGAGATAGACCAAATCATACTATACAAAAAATGTAGATCTTGGTAAAATACACAATTTATATCTCAATAAATTTTCTTGTAGGGTGAACCATTTCGGAGATATTCCTTGTTATGTGTGTGAGTTTCGGAAAACTTAAAACTTTAGCGAAATGCAACATTGTTCATTTTTTATATGTTAATCGTGCAAACAGAACGGAATCTCAAAAGTCAAAAAGATTTGACTGTTGCACAAAGCCTTCTGTATTCTAATATCCCCCTTGCACCTACAAGGAAATAAGCAATAAGATAATTTGTACGAAGGTTTATCTTAACTAACATGGAGATATAGGAACGAGAGTTTGTTAGAATGGTTAGTACAAGAGTAGAGAAAGTCATGTGAGTGCAACACATCAGATTTTTTCTGAATTACACTATAGGAACTAAATGTTTCTCAAAGCAGCAATTTTAATTGCATTCTTGTGCACATCCTGGGCAGCACAATTTATAAACGTAATACGTCACAATAGGCACAGCGTGGAGAAAGGAGAACAAAATATTTTAAGTCCCACGTTGTGTTGCAGCGCGGTTTACACAAGTAATTATTTCCAACATGCAGCTGAATTTATTGATAGTCTTGTTCCATATGTTATCGACACAAATATGCTGTGTCTTGAATCACCACTTGCATATGTACTTGCGAGTATGTATACAAATGCGAGTGGTGATTCAAGACACATACTAGATACGTGATACAGAAAATAAAAACGAGAACTGTTTGTTAAACTTTCTGTCACAGTATACAGTAAAACCTCTTTATCCGGACTAATTGGGACCAAAGGCAACAGGAAAATCGAAAATCCGGATAATCCTGGTTAAATGGGTAATAAGTAAAACAAAATTCTTAAAAAAGTAGATTTACTGTTTATGACTATCAAACACTGACACTGTTTCAGCTGACGGTCCAAGTAAGCCATACTGTTTGTCAGCAACTCCCAACTCAGCAACTATTTTCTTCAATGTTTCTCCTTTATCAATTCGATTAATAGCATCCAACATTTTATCCATTGAAACCATGACCTTCTTTCGCTTTGATGTGATTTTAAACTTGTATTGAATTACACTCCCAAACACTTTGATCAGACACAAAAACAATCCGACTGAAACACACACACACAACAACAACAACAACAACAAACTTAATGATACGTGCTGTTTGAACACAGTAGGAAAACTGAAGAGACTGAGGGAGGTGTAGTGACGGTTAGGAATCAAGGTCAACTCTTTCTTCTGGCGCTATTTATAGCTGTCACTGTGTGACACACTACTGAATCTTTCTTAGACTCAACAGGTAATATTTTACAGTACAGTAGGCATTATCATAATTTATTGCACAACTTATGTAGGAACATTGAATCAAACTAAAAAGCAAATATTTGGCGTACTTATAGTTACGTTCCTCCTATCATAGTGGAATTTATTATCTAATGCGAACATTAAATGTAAAACAAATCTACAAATCTGATGCGGTAATCCGAAGATCCGGGTAAACGAGAGTCGGATAAACGAAGTTTTATTGTATTTGGATTTTCCCGTATAAGCACTGAACTGGCCGTTTGGTATTTGACTGCAGATAACGAAAGAGTTCTCGTTTTAAGGTCTGAGTGTCTTGTGATGTCACCATCACTGTGGCATAGGAATGAGAGCGGTGCAGGCGATGAAACAAGACGAGCGATGAGGCAGCCTCTGGCAGGTACAAAGGAGTGCCAAGGATGTTCTCAGGAAGCTACAAGCAGGACCAAGTGCAACCTTTACAGGGCTTCTTTATCCCTAAAACCGCTATGCAAATATGCACAGACACGCACAAACTCATCCCCCATCTTTCCACCTACAGCAAGCTTATCGAATTTTATGCGAGTTGCGGAAAAAACGAGGATTTTCACAGCTTCAAGAGATACAAAGGCTACTTTTAATGCGCAAGACTGTCACAGGCTTTTTTTTTTTTTCTTTTTCAGATTTTACCAGCTTTTCTAAAATGTATTCCCGTTGAGTTGCGGAAACGAAGAGAACCAAACCGAATCTCGCGCATTAATTCTCAGGCTTGTAGGTGCCATTTTGGTATTGAAATCGGATGTAACCACGTGATCTAATTCATGCTAATGTAAATCGTCAACCATTTCCTTCTTAATAACGACTTTGATGTATAACACGAATAGATATCGCTATTCAGATAACAGAAATGGTTGGTTAAGAGCTTGTATTATGAAACAAGTGTGTGAATTGATCCTTTGTGAACGAGAGGAATAAATATGTTCTAAAATAAAACAAGGAATGAGACAAGGGTATGCTTTATCACGTTTTATTTAATATTTCAATAGACGATATTCTAAACGGATGAAAACATTTATTAAATAATAAATGCATTTTAATCGACAAAAAAGATAAGACAAAAGCCCTATTATTTGCGGACAATGTCCTTCTTACGCCAGAATCACAGAGACCTTCAAATGATCAACAAATACAATTGTAAAATATTAATAAGCAAATCAAAAACAATGGCATTTAAGGCTAAATATGGAGTTAAGATCAAAATAGTATTGAAGAATAAAATAGTGGAAGAAGTAACACATTTTAAATACTTAGGAAATGATACTACATATGAAGAAGACAAAGATATAGAAAACAAAATATCTAAATTTCAGGCAGTATATGCGACCATTAAAAGAACTTTAGGTCGGAAATAAATAAAGGCAATAACTGTTATATAAGGAGGTGACAGCTGGATACTAAAATCAAAGGAAGAAATCTGATGTGTTGCACTCACAAGACTTTCTCTACTCTTGTACTAACCATTCTTACAAACTCATATTCCTACATATTCTTCGTGTTAGTTGAGATAAAAATTTGTAGAAATTATCTTATTGTTAATTTCATTGTAGTTGCAAGGGGAATATGAGAATACAGTAGGCTGTGTGCGATAGTCAAATGTTTAAAAGCTTTCAAACTCCGCTCTCTTTGCACGGCTAATATATAAAAAATGGATAACTATGTTGCATTTGACGAAAGTTTAAGTTTTCCGAAACTTACACAAATAACAAAAATGGTTCACTCTATAAAAATTTATTTGGACATAGATTGAGTGTTTTGGCGAGATCTACATTTTTTGTACAGTAAGATTTGGTCTATCTCTTATGGTTTACGAGTTATGCAAAAGTCATCCAGAGCCAATAGGACTAACTAGGATATGGCGAGAAAATTGAAAATATGCATTTCATTTGTCATAAAAATATCTTAAGCATATGGCATTTTAATCAAAATCGTTAGAGCCATTTCCGAGAAAATCAATATTTTCGAAAAATGTTCCATTTAAAGGGTAATTTAGGATGGAGCACTTTTTTTCAAAATCTTCCTGTCGCATCCTTGAAATACATTCAAATTAAATACCAACTTTGGTTTTTAACCAACTTTTCGTTTTTGAGTTATGCTGTCCACAGACTGATAGACAGAAACACACAGGACCTTTTTCTAAAAATGCTTCTTTTGATTCAGGGGGCCTCAAAACATATATTTCTGGTGAAATCTCGACATTAAATTTTTGGGTGGAATACAATACTTCCTCTACTTACTAGTAGAGAAAGTAAAAAGCCTATACAAACAAAAGAGATGTTATTTTTGCGGAATGTGAAAAGAGGCATATGTTAAAACAAACACCAAATGGACTGAACACAGAATGAGTGACCAAAGGAGGGATACTAAGAAGAGCCTTCCAATACAAGCCAAGAGGATTAAGAGATGGCCAACCCCGTAAAAGATGGACTCCACTGATGCAGAACAGTACAGAATAAATAACTCTAAAATCATAACCTCAGCAATTGTGCAGTAGACAGATAACCTTAGAATGGGAATATATTTCCTAATGTACTTTTATGAAATAAAATACAGAGTTTGGGATTAGATTTGGCACTGTGGTTGACAAAAGGTAAACTTTAAACATCCGACTTCACTGGAAATAATTGTCGCAAATTACTGGTGATTACGACGTAATTTTAAACGAGGATTTCCATTAATAATAATTAACAGCTAAATCGAACGAGGAAAAAGGAAATTTTCACTTCGTTACTCTTTGTCCAAAAATGTTACGCCCCCTTTTCGCCTATATTTACATTCCCTCCGTAATTACGTCAGTTTCCTCTTTAGATCCCGCTTCCGTTCCATGCTCTCTGATTCCTTATTGCCAACATACTTGCGCACAATGGGGTTTCAGTGAAATGGCATGGTTTAACAAGATTTCCTGTCTTCGAGACCCATGTGCGGCAGTTTACCAACGTAAGAACTAGCAGGAGCTTATGGCGGCAATAAAAACTGACATTATTTGCAATTAAAGCTGGCAGAAACGTACTTATATGCATATAATTTTCAAAATGCATTCCTCTCAGTGTTATAAACTGCGATTACTAGGTCATCCTCTGTAGTCTAGTAAAGAAAGTCATGTGAGTGCCACATACCAATTTTTTTACTTTCTCTACTGGTAAGTAGGGGAAGTATTGTATTCTATCCAAAAATTCGATGTCGAGATTTCACCGGAAATCCAAAAAAAAAGCATTTTTTGAAAAAGGTCCGCGTGTGTGTCTGTGTGTCAGTCTGTGGACAGCATAACTCGAAAACGAAAAGTCGGTTAAAAACCAAAGTTGGTATTTAAGTTTAATGTCTTTCAAGGATGCAACACGAAGATTTTGAAGAAAATAGCCCCACCCTAAACTACCCTTTACATGGAAAATTGTTCGAAAATTTTGATTTTCTTGAAAATGGCTCTAACGATTTTGATTAAAATGTCATATGTTTGAGATATTTTGATGACAAATGAAATGTATATCTTGAATTTTCTGGCTATAGCCCCTGTAGTCGTATTTACTCTGGACGACTTTTGAATAACTGGTAAACCGTTAGAGATAGACCAAATCATACTAGACAAAAATGTAGATCTTGCTAAAATACACAATTTATGTCAGAATAAATTTTCTTGAGGGTGAACCATTTCGGAGATATTCCTTGTTATGTGTGTGAGTTTTTGAAAAATTAACTTTCGTGAAATGGGTCATCGTTGTTTATTTTTTTATATGTTAAGTGTGCAAAGACAACAGAATCTCAAAGCTTTAAAAGATTTCACTATCGCACAAAGCCTAATGTATTCTAATATTTTCCTTGAACCTACAAGGAAATAAGGAATAAGATAATTTGTACAAATGTTTATCTCAACACGAAGAAGATAGAGGCATGAAGTTTGTAAGAATGGTTAGTTCAAGAGTAGAGAAAGTCATGTGAGTGCAACACGTCAGATTTTTTAGAACAGCGTTATTTTCTGTATTTTGAATTTGACAACCTAAAAGTTTAAGCTGTGTATGTAGCAGAGGATACATACTACGAGTAGTTAATTATCATTAAAGTGCAGTAAGACCTTTATGAGGTATATAAGTCATGTTCGGAGCTGCAGCGCAATTTATTACATCCTACCCAATTCTTTTAAGGCCTCTAATTTTACTGCGAGATGTCTTTCCTGATAAATCGTGTGATTTGTTGCAGCATAATTTTATTGCAAAATAGAAAAGCATACAATACATATGCTAATGCACTGATTTACCTCATAAACATTTGCAGGGGATAAAGAGTCTTTGTCGAATTTCATAGCTCTCTGCGCGCCCATGGACCGAGACCTTGTAGCTGCAAGGAGTGTGTTTGTGTCGCAGGCCTTTTTTGCTTCGTTGAACTGACGAGGAAATTCAACATGTTCTGGCAGTGGGATGATGAAATAAAATGTTCCCTATCAAAGGAACCATGCAGCAAAGGATACATCTATCAAGCTGTTTTAGGTAATTTTCTAACCCTGTAGAAAAATTCCTCTGTAATACACAAGCTGAGAAGCCAGTTACCGCAGCTCAGATATTTTATTCTGCTGCAGCTCATTTGTTAAAATTCTGTACGTTTGAGAGACAACTAATCCTGTGTAACTACACAACCTGTAAGACTCCTTTCATATTTTTAAAAAATTAATTACCCTGACGTTTCCTTTACATTTCAAAGACAGACTTGCACGTAACATGGCTTGGTTTAAACATCGTTATTTTTTCGAAAGTCGTGTTTACTTTCTCCATTAAGCTATGGTAAGCAGAGTTAAAATTCATTTCCAACCAAAAATTCGAAAGCAACATTTCACTAGAAATACACGCTTTGAGGTTGAATTAAAAAAGAGCACTTCTGGAAAAAGTCCCGCACGCGCTTGTGCGTGTGTGTGTCTGTGAACAAAATTAAACAGAAAAGAAACGCCGGTTAAATACCAAACTGATTTATTTTTGCCTGAATATTCTGTTTCAATATCGTCGAAAACATGGTATGCAATACACTTTCTTTGTGCAAACATGCACTTATATCACTTTTATCGCAATATACTATGTAATATACTGATACGATCACAGTTCTTTCTCTATTCCCCTTCAACATACAATTCATACAATTTTCTATGATTGAAATATAAATGCAGGACACTACATTCACATGATTGCACACACAACTGGGTGCCTCAGTTGGTTAGAAGCTGGCTTCCTAATCTCAAGGCTGCGGGTTCAAATCTGACCCAGACCGATGGTTTTTAAGTGTGTTTAAAACGACAGCTCCATGTCAGTAGATTTAGTGCCATTTACTGGTAAAAGAACCCCTGCGGGACGAAATTCCGGCATACTGGCAACGCTGATGTGATCCTGGTAACTGACTGCGTCGTTAAACAACAAAATAATTTAATTTAATTTATCTACGCACTTTTCTTTTATGAAACACAATCAACTTCTTTCTCTACTGCATATACATGTATTCTTGCATGGAGAAGTTTTGTATGCTATCCATTTTGCTACACAAGGTATTACGAGCTTCATTCAAATTCGTGCACATGGTAGCCAACATTAAAATAAATATATTTCGACAGGGAACATATGGTCTCTGAAGTCAACTTGTAATGACAGAGAACAGTTTGTGAGTGGTGCTGTGGTGTCAGTGTCGACTGTTTCAATGTCCACGTTTGGGCACATGTGGATTTACGAGGTAACCGACCTCGTACTCATCATCGGTGTGTGGGCCGGTATTCTTGGTGATAGGTTCATTGGACCATACATTCTTCCATTGCGTCTCAACGGATGGAGCTGTCGCTTCTTCGTGAAATATCTATTGCCAGAACTACTGGAGGGCGCACTTCTGAATGTTAGACAGAGGATGCATGTACTTCCAGTACAAAGGGGTGCCAGCACGTTTCAGCATTGTTGTGTGGAATCATCTGAGAGCCATGCTCGGGACAGATGGATCAATCGAGGTGGCCCTGTGGCCTGTGGCTTATCCACCCAGGTCACCTTTCCACATGTTTGGATTTTCTCCTTTGGGAGCATATGAAGCAGTGTATGCAACTGATGCGGAAACATAAGAAGACCTCATCGTCACTGGTGGTACCATTGCGGACATCCAGGAGTCTTCAACCTGACATGAACATCAATGGTCCGAGGATGTACTGAGTGCATACAGGCCAATTGTCGTGCATTCGAGCAGTTCATGCGAATGCCAGTGCTCTAATTAGCATGCTAGACTACCTTCTGTGTAAATTGTCCCTTGGATAAGAAATTGCTGTCAGGGACCACACATACCATAATCAATTATATTTGTTTTGATGTTCTCTATCTAATTAGAACGAATAGTTTTGGAACGACCTGTATAATTACATTCTACGCAAGGATTAAGAATAAAGGTTTCCCTCGCTGTGCTCCTAGTCGGTGTGAATCGAAAGGAGGGCAAGAAGTAGATCCTTTGAAGGGGAAAAGACTAAACAGAGAGAGAGAGAGAGAAGTTTGAGAAGCTTGATGTCTTGCAGTGACCTCCTGGAGCGCAAATACTTAACTCCTTTTCCAGCCTGATGGCGAACTAGAAGAGCCTGTAAACTTAGAGGAACTACTGAAAACTTTCCCTTCTCATGAGTATGGACCATTGTTGAGGCATCTGCAGTAATTACCATAGCAACCTACTTCCTATGACACACATGTTGCTTCTGCCTCGTAAACTAGTTCTCGTCGACCTTCCGGTGTCGCCCGTGACCCTGTGACGCTATCTTGGTCATCGGCATTCCCAAAGCTGCTGCAAATTCTCTTGTCCTCTCCCGCTGTGTGAAACAGTACAATAACACGCAGCAACTTCAGTGTGAGGAAACGGTACTGCTGACGAAGATGTTACCCATCTGTGTCGCTATACAAAGGTTTGTCGCGTACTACCAATTTAAAACAGGCCATCCAAAGACATTTATACACATAATAAAATGAAACCAAATGTTTTATGGCATTAATGGATAAAGGACCACTCTGGAGCATAAAGAGAAGAATAAATAATGAAATTTTAAATTGTTTTTATATGTGTAAATTATCCTTTCACTCAAGGGATGAACTTATTATGATCAGGGCGCGGATTTTTCTGATCCAAAAATTTTAGATATAACAGTAAGCAATCACTTATGAGCAAAAAAGTTAGAGAATATGACGAAAAATCTTATGTGTTGCACTCACATGACTTTCTCTACTTGTGTACCAACCACTTACAAACTCTTATTCCTATATCTTCTTTCTTGATAGTTGAGATACGCATTTGTTGCCTTTCATTTGCCATAAACATTTCTCAAACATATGGCATTTTAATCAAAATCGTCAGAGCCATTTTCGAACAATTTTCCATGTAAAGGTTAGTTTAGAGTGGAGGAGTTTTCTTCAAAATCTTCGTGTCGTATCCTTGAAAGATGTTAAACTTAAATACAACGTTTAGTTGGTTTCTAACTGACCTTTCGTTTTTGAGTTATGCTGTCCACAGACACACACACACACACACACACACACACACACACACACACACGCGCGCACACACACACAGAGGACCTTTTTCTAATTTTTTTAATTTTATTCTGGGTTCCTTATAAAAAATTATGCTTATACCGGTGCTTTCTAGGCCATTGAAACAAAAGACCAGATTTGATCATAAAAAAGCAAATTAACCAGTTTACGCAGAACAACGCATGTAACACTGCGCAGTGAGGAAGAAACAGCGTTAAAGTGAGGAAGGAGCAGACGGAGAGGCGAATGAGCAAGTGGAGTTTGTACCATGGTCAACTTTCCGTAGTCGCATTTTGCACCTTACATGTGCAATGCACCAGTGCATGCACCCTAAGAGGTCCTGCTTTAAATGGAAAAGATTTTTAAAATTTTGATTAAAATGACTAATGAGTTTGATTAAAGTACCATATGTTTAAGATATATTCATGATAAATGAAATGTACATTTTCAATTTTCTGGGAATGCCCTCAGAAATACATTTATGTATTCCGAGACATTCCTTGCAATTATACTTTTCTCAAAGTAAAGACGTTATACTTTTTTAATACCCTGGCCATGCAAATAGAATGCGATGTCAAAGACACCACATGGCAACAGCTCTTTAAAGATTTGACTATCGCCTAGGATACTGTATTCCCTTATTCCTGTTTTACTTTAGGGAAATTTGTGAAATGCTGAACTTAAATACCAAGTATGGTATTTAACCCACTTTTTTTTTTTTTTTTTTTTTTTTTTTTTTTTTTTTTTTGCTGCTCACAGAGACACTCGGACACACACACACAAAATAGGAAAGACACAAGGAGTCCTAGAAGTAAATGGGGGCAGAGGGAGAGCTAATGAGAGTGAGAGAGAGTGAAAAGAAGAGAGTGAGGAGGTGGGGAAAAAGGGAAGGTAAGAGTAAGAGAATAAGGGGAAAAAAGACAGAGACAAGTTAGTGCAATGCCGCGACCAGGTCTGTGGGGTCCATCAGTATAGGAATATGTCCGTTGTATCAGTATGCAGTAATATAGAAGTCTTGTTTGATCATGATTGCTGTGAGCTAGAACAGAATTTCATTTAAGCTCAGGAAATCATGTAAAATAATTTTATCGATTGAATCAGAAAGGCCGTAATGTTGTGGGGCAATCAAAATCTGCCCCACGAACATTCCTTGACTAGCTACTACTACAGTGGTGCTAGCATCGTTAATGAAACAACCCCTCTCCCAAAAAGAAGGGGAAAAAGCACGATGACAGTATTCCGGATGCAAAAAAATGCAAACGTGACATTCATATAAAGGTAATTTTCAAAAGTATTTGTTACACTGTATTAATCAGAACGACCTAGATAAGGGAACTGGGCACCCAACAAAACTTCTAGATCTTGTTTTCTAACCCGTATTTATTGGAGAAGCAAGTCGTAAAAGTCAACTTTGCTCAGATTCTAGCAGACTTCAATGGATGCTCCCCTTAAAAATGCAAAATGTATTAACGGGATTGGACGATAACACTAACTTTTTTTAATTTCTCTGCCGTATATCCAATAAGCAGAGAAGGTTTTGCATTCCACGTTCGACATCCAGATTTTATCATAAATACATGTTTTGAGACACCTGAATCCAGAAAAAGCTATTTAGGAAAATGTGTTTGCGCGCATATGTGTTTCTGTTATCAGCGCAACTCATAAACGAAACGTTGGTTAAATACCAGACTTGATATTGTAGCTAAGCGTATGTTCAGATCTTCCAAAAAATGTGAATCAAAGATTTCTCAAACTACACTCTACATTGAAACTTTTCGGATGCTATGTCTTTTCTGTGTGTTTAAAATTGATCTAACGATTCTAGTAAAATACCATTTGTCTCTGCGCCCGCAGCTACCTCACACCACTGCCTTTGTAAGCGCCGGCCGGCAAAAGATAAACAATGGGCGGCTCAGAACAAACGCCGCTGCGTGCATTTCTAGAAGCTTTCGACGTGCAGGAGCCTTGTTTACGACATAAGCCGAGAAACTTCTATTTCCAGGAAAGTTGCTGGTAATGGTAATAAGAGACTAGATAAGCAGACTGGCTTGTGGAGTTAGTTCATTGTCGTGACGGTTACGACACGAGCAACTGCGGATTGTAAGGCCATGAATTGTGGCTTTTGATTCAGTTTTAGAATAAATAAAGTGAAATAAAAACTACAGGAACTATGTATATCTTAAATTTTCTGGGAATATTCTGTGAAAACCTCCTCATTCGGAAAGAATTCTATTAACTGATTAAAGAAATCGTAGGTACTGCACAAAATGTAGATTGAACTAAAACACACAAGTTATTTCAAATAATTTTCTGTGGCAGTACGATTTCCGAGATATCTGTTATTACCGATTTTAATTTTCAATTCTTCAGTTTGTCATTTTGTTAGTGTTGTCTATATTCAGTTGTTTCTCGCGATGTCAAGGAAAGAGCATGGTATTTCAAGGCTTTTAAACATATGCGTATCTACTTGGTTTCCTCCATCTTCGTTAAACATATAAAGAAATATTTAATGAGACTGTTTTTGCAAAGATGTGTCTCAATATGAAGTAAATAAAAGCTTTGGTAGGAATAGTTTATAGAAGCTATATAAAAATACATGATAATGGGTGGAAAAGGCCATATGATTGTTGAACATCAGCCTTTTTTAAATACTGAGGTCATTACAGTTTACTAGTTAATGCGGTATTTCTGTTTGCTATGGTGGAATTTGCAGTTGAATACTTTTAGAATTATGCTTAGTCCTATGTTCTAATCTCAGAAAGTTGGTCTGGGTGGTCCAGTTGGTTAGACGCTGGTCTACTGATCCCGTCGCAGGCTCAAATCCGGCCTACACCGATGGTTTTGTAAGTGTGCTTAAAAATGACAGTTCGCTCCAATTCACTACACCATGGCGCAGAACTCTTTGCAACGTACCTTCCTGAGGTAAATATGAACTTTGGCGTTTTTCCTTTTTACTTAAGGTCAAACATCGATAACGAGTCTGTGAATGAAGTATAGATATTATTTCCATTTCCGTAGTAGCAGGTAGACAAAATAATTAATATGCACGCAATTTAAAAAGAACACACTTTTTCTTTTCTTTTGCAGTGCGCAAAACCTTTCTCCGATGAAATTTAACTGTTTCGGTGCTTTGTGTTGGCACTGATACACACGGCACGTAATATACCTGTCACGTGGGTTGGAGTGAGGACGATCGGATTCTTATCAGTTACAACATAAACCTCTATGTCATTTTTTGACCCCGAAACACACACGAGAATCCTCGGTGTTTTTGGACAACGGCACACACAACTAAAACAAATGAATGGATCAAGCGAGTTTAGTACAAATGTATGTACTTGTAAAGCTTTATAAACATAGACTAACCTTTCCTTTACCTAAAAATCTGATATGTTGCACTCACATGACTTTCTCTACTCTTGTACTAACCATTCTTACAAACTCTTATTCCTATATCTCCTTCGTGTTAGTTGAGATAAACATTTGTACAAATTATCTTATTGCTTATTTCCTTGTGAGTACAAGGGGAATATTAGAATACAGTAGGCTTTGTGCGATAGTCAAATATTTGAGATTCTGTTGTCTTTGCACACTTAACATATAAAAAAATGAACAACGATGATCCATTTCACGAAAGTTCTAAGTTTTCCGAAACTCACACACATAACAAGGAATATCTCCGAAATGGTTCACCCTACAAGAAAATTTATTGAGACAAAAATTGTGTATTTTAGCAAGATCTACATTTTTTGTATAGTATGATTTGGTCTATCTCTAACGGTTTACCAGTTATGCAAAAGTCGTCCAGAGTAAATACGATTACAGAGACTATAGCCAGAAAATTCAAGATATACAGTTCATTTGTCATCAAAATATCTCAAACATATGACATTTTAATCAAAATCGTTAGAGCCATTTTCAAGAAAATCAAAATTTTCGAAAAACTTTCCATGTAAAGGGCAGTTTAGGGTGCGACTATTTTCTTCAAGATGTTCGTGTCGCATCCTTGAAAGACGTTAAACTTAAATACCAACTTTGGTTTTTAACCGACTTTTCGTTTTTGAGTTATGCTGTCCACAGACTGACACACAGACACACGCGGACCTTTTTCTAAAAATGCTTTTTTTGGATTCAGGGGGTCTCAAAACATATATTTCCGGTGAAATCTCAACATCGAATTTTTGGGTGGAATACAATACTTCCCCTACTTACCAGTTCAGAAAGTAAAAATGTATAGGAGAGGTTAGTGCATTCCCGAACACTGGAGCAATACCGAACAATATTTTATGTTGCTAGTAGTGACAATGGCCTAATATTGAAGCTACCTAGCGCCAATGGAACAGCAGTTTCCACACTCACTCAAGTTCCAGTTATTAGCGACAGGTCATCGTGTTTTCTGCTGTTTCTTTTATAAACATTTAAGGTCCTTCAAGTTCAAAGTAGAAGCAAAGCTTAGCAGCTCTGCTTCCATTGATATTACTGCTAAAATAACTGGTCTTCAATAATGACCAACATCTGTAATCCATCTTTTCGATATTGCTGTGAGATAATGGTCCGAAAACATAACAGCAACAGACGAGAAACTGCGAACAATTTGTTGGAGATGACGTAAACGTTCCTCTCCGTCGAAGATGTCGCCTTTAAGACTTATCAGATCTCGTGTTTGGTGTCCGGACTAGCTCTAGCAAGAGGTCCTAATCTGCCGAGTATGCGTGAGTTGTGGTAGGAATGGAACCAAACGAAGAATTAACCAACATATAACTTTATTTGTAAATTTCCAGATTTGTAGAGAACTGCCGACGATATTTAAATAGAATGTAACTTTGTAACTTCAACTACAACGTTATAACACTTTAACTTTGTCACCCTTTAGCAACCGCCGAATTATGTATACGCGCTAGCTTACGTACAACTCCCAAGTTGCACGTGCGTTCTCTCGGCTCGATTCAAGACGAGTGTGTGTTGCGTTGCATTTGTTTATGCGTGGGCGACACGAAGGAAGCGATTTCCATTGGCCAACTTTAGAGCACGTCGTGGTAAGATACGAATCAGCCCGCAGAATCACTATAGCTTAGTACAAACAACAATTGTAACCTTATCACTCATTTAAATCTGCCTAGGCTTCCATTCTTGAGACTTTAACATATTCAGCTTTATTACGTCTTCCCCTTAACTATTGACTAGAATCTCCTTTTGTTTCTTTCCATTACCAAATATATATTGACATAATTTCGGTTTCAGAAATTAGAGATTCCTAGTATTTGTGGCGAAGTTGGAGGGAACAAAGAACTGTGGACTGCCTCTGTGATCTGGTGGTTGGTATACTAGCTTCCAAATCCGGAGGTTCCGGGTTAGAACACGGCTGAAGGATCACACATCGACAAAAGATTTCTGAAAAACTATAGTTTATGTCCCTAGGAAAATAAGGGACGAATTGTCATTTAGCCTGTTTACATCAGGTTTGTATATGTGCTGATTTGATGTGCGGCATAGAGTAAGCAGTAAGGCGGAGCCGTGGTCGAGCGGTTATACCATTCGCCTATCGCCGGGTTCGATCCCAGGGACCTTACAGTAAGATTTGGTCTGTCTCTTGCGGTTTACCAGTTATACAAAAGTCAACCAGAGTAAACCGGACTACATAGGCTATAGCCATATAAATGTCTTAAACATATGGCGTTTTAATCAAAAGCCATTTTTGAGTAAATCAACATTTTCGAAAAATGTAGTTTAGTGTGGATTAATTTTCTTCAACATCTTCGTCTCGCATTCTTGAAAGATACCTTTTAAACTTAAATACCAACTTTGGTTTTTAACAGACTTTTCGTTTTTGAGTTATGCTGTTCACAGAGACACACACGCACACAGACACACACACACACACATACACACGGACCTTTTTCTATGTTTTTCTTTATTCAGGGGGCCTCAAAACATATATTTCCGGTGAAATATCGATATCGAGTTTTGAGTGGAAACCAATACTTCCTCTACTTACTATACGTAATAGAGAAAGTAATAATTTAACGCAGCAACCCGTAAAGTATGAATAAAACGACATATAATGTAGGTAAGCAAGCATTTGTAAAGCATGCATAGTTATATGATGTGCCAGCTAAAACAAGCACGAGCCATGACGGCCAGGACGTAGAGCGCGGGTCAAGCCTTATCGCTCTTCTGGTCAGCGCACTTTACATCCTTCCATCGCAACACCACACACCGAAAAAAATTAACGGCTAACTCGCAAACCAACTTAATCAACTCCTAATGCACAATGTAAATATCTCCAAAAGGTTCTTTATACAGCAGAGCAAGAAATTAAGTTTCTGTTGCCGAGCTTGCAATTGGAGTCAAGGGTAGTTTTCATTCTGGGTTTATTTAACAGTCAAAAACCACGATGAAACTGCAGTATATCTTCAGAAGTATGCCGTTGAAATGTGAAGTTATGTTACCGTCGATATATCTCTGCTGAGTTGACTTAGTACTTACAGTCGCTGTGTTTCCAAGAATAAAAAATGAACCAAACTCAAGTTCCAAAGCCATTAAAACGGCTTGTGAACTGATCAACTATGAAACTGCTGTATACTCACATTGGTTTCAAGAGGATGATAATTATCAACATATGCAATAGTAGTAGTCTAACGCCCAGGAACTTGGATAAAGTCAATTCTCCTTGCTTCCCAATATAGCTGTGATGATGTTAAGTTTAGGGCTGGGTACACACTGAGGCGATATTTTTAGAAGAAGCCTCCGAAAATAGTTAAAATTTGTGTTTATAGTGGTGGCAGAAAAAGCCCCCTAGAATTGTGAATCATTGTCCTAGTGGGCAATGATAGAGATCTTCAATTGTCTTAGCTTGTTCTTGTTCATGTATTGTTGGGATTGGCGTCATGTGGAAATCGCAAAGTCCGCGAATAATTTTAAAAGTTATCGACATATAGTGTTTATTGGAAGAACATTGTGTTTTAAAAGTCAACAGGA
The DNA here is from genome assembly GCA_030765045.1 of Tenodera sinensis. Lineage (NCBI taxonomy): Eukaryota > Metazoa > Arthropoda > Insecta > Mantodea > Mantidae > Tenodera > Tenodera sinensis. The sequence continues at coordinate 169,698,663 of CM060965.1, read as the reverse complement.
GTAAAAATGCAGAGAACTGATATATAATTAGTAAGGCTGCATCAAAAGATAGAAGAAGATTACGAACTCGCAAAAATACGTAGTCCGTGTTCGGGTTGTGTGAACCCCGCAGGGCTTGAGACAAGGGACGCCAATCCTGAATATTTGTATTATTGTTTGTGACTTGAAGGAACAATAAATAAGTATATTCAAAAGATAAAAAGGAAATTTAATCTTCCTTGTAAGACGTAGACCCGTACCACGCCCTGAGGTTCATCGAGAACTTCGATGAAAAGCTTCAAGAGTCTCATCGCTTCATTCGTCGGTAAATTCTACTGATCTTATTTGTTCCCGTCAACTTCCCCACTTTCGCATATCTTTGAAGAAGAAGGAGGTACGAATAAACGTCCCAACACGAAGATATTCTGCTGTCAAAATGTTGTTTTCATCGTTGCACAGGACATACTTTACTGATGGATATAGCCTATGTAATCCTGTTTACTCTTGTTGACTTTTGCATAACTGGTAAACCGTTAACAGAAAGATAAAATCTTACTGTACAATAATGTAGATCTCGTTAAAACACACAAGTTATGTCTAAATGCATTTTTTTTTTTTTTGTGAAGGGAACCATTTGGGAGATACTCCTTTTGTGTTCTGCAATACTTAAACATTTCTGAAATGAAACGTCGTTTTTAACTTTTTCATCTCTTGGTCGTGCAAACAGAACGGAATTTCAAAGCTTTAAAATGATTTAACTATCGATAAAAACTTACTGTATTCCTTACACTTATAAGAAAGTTAGTAATAAGATAATTTCTACAAAAGTTTATCTGGACTAACGCGAAGAAGATAAAGGAGTAGAAGTTTGTAAGAATAGTACAAGAGTAGAGAAAGTCATGTGAGTGTAACACATGAGTGAAGAGGATGTATTTGAGCTGAAGTTCTACTATTGTTCTGTTGTTCAGCGTCGAATGATTCCGGAATATTCCAATGTGCTGTCACGTGATATAAATATTTTGAGTATTTTTATGTATATTTACAACCCATTTATCAAAATGAAGCTTGCAAGCAGCAGATGAGTAGATGTGCATGTAAACAGTCTCACATCTCACTAGTCAACATTATGGCACCTATTAAAGGCACTAATAACATGTTAAAATACTGATTGACAATTTGTTTAGCAAGTTGTTTAAATAACATAAGAAATCCAGCTTAAACTTAGAACTCTGGAGGAACAATTAGCGCTACTTTTGGTAAGTGTCTTGGCAGTAAAAGCAACCTTAGATCTCTACTTTGTATTAAGAAGCAAGTGATTATTTCGAAAACTCCAGTCTATGAAAGTTTTAAACTACAAGTGTTACAGATTTGAAACTCACATTATTGTTACTATATGCAACGCGTAGAATGAGCTTTCATGGTACGCCACAGACATTGCAATTGTTGATCACTCTTAAATAAACTTTTTTATTGAAGGGTTAGGATTGCGAATAGTCCATGGAAGTCCTTTGTGATTGTTTCAGAGTTTCTTTTCTCCAGTATCTCGATCCCTTAGCTTGGCTGTCACATCCTAGGTAGTTCCCAGCTGTCATCCCATATCTCTCTCCATGTCGTCCTAATCCGCTTGGGTCAAACTGTAGTTCGGGCTTCCTTCCCAGACATATGATGTATAGAGCAGCTTTCTTTAGAGTGAAAATCTAGACCTTATCTTCCGGCCCTTAAATCCTCCTAAAACTGTGTTCAATATATCATTTTTTCGTTTACTCAAGTGCATTTATTGAGAGCAATGCAGCGTTACTACTAAAGTCACTATAATTTCTTGCAGATCTATTGTAAGGCAAATGATGGTTCAGTGCTCCGCTATCGCTGAAATGACTGTGGCCAATATGTTTGGTGAATGACTTATCTGAAATGTAACAACCAAGAGCAGTTCTTTGGAGGTATTTAGGTTCACTCACAGAACTGGTTAATTTGCATCAAATAGGTAACATTAGATAGTTACAGTAGCCTCTGTCTAAAAGTTCAAGGCCAAGTTGAAATGTGTGTCCTTTCTCCAGCAGTGTTCTAAAAATTCATTCATTGTGTTAAGGGTCAGCAATAAGCAATTCTCCAGACTACATACAAGACAAAAACAAAATGGCGCTCACACACAGAGGCTTTGGCTTAGGTTGTGTTGTTTCATAAGCACCGTAGTTACAAGTGCCTACTTTTAGGCAGTTTAATTTTGTTGAGAGAAAGGTACCTACGTATCTATTTAGCCTTCTAAAGCGAAAGTTCGGAACGGACAATAGAAATTGCTGTGTGCATTCACAGCTGTGTATGGAAGAAGTATTGCATAATCCTACCGAAAACCTTAGGCAAGTCCAAAATTGTATTTACTTCAGAATGAGCATATATCTGACTTGCTAAATTGTACATCAGGCAGTAATCGGATACAGCTATGCGATCTACTCACCACGTAAAGATGTTCAAGGATTTGCATTCTTTGGGAATACAGAGGAATATATTCAGAAATAAACACCTGAGAATGAAGAAACAGTCCACCGGCATCAGGTATGTCTGGACGCACATTTGCAAGAGCTCACCGGAGAGTTAGGTGGACATCTGGTTCCCAACATTGCACTTGTAATTCTTGCAGATGGGTCGAAATTTCTGTCAGAAATTCTGCCTAACTGTAAAAGTCTATATATCATATAACTGTGCATCTGCAAACCGTATGTTTGCATTTACAAGAACTCTCCGACAGTGCTATAAAGTCTTCAAGGTCACTTATAAAACAGAATTCCCTAAATTATAGGTGTCATTTTAGTTTATTTACAACACTGAACATTTTGCGTCTTACCGTACAATTATGTTGAACAAGTGAAAGTTTTGCGAATTTCAACTTCAGAAAGTTTGCAAGCATGCCTTTGTTTTTACATTGATGTCAGACATATTACTTAAAATGCACAGACTCCCAAGTCTACATGTTTCAAGTTGTTCTGTTAACCCTTCCCAATTTTGAATATCAATTTGTTACAGAAGAAAAAAAAAAAAAAAAAAAAAAAAAAAAAAAAAATAGAATCGCAAATATTGAATTTCGGCTTGTTAACAAGGTCTTTTTTTTGCAGGCGAGCTCTTCACAGAGAATTGGATCTTTCTTCGCTGCGTCAAGAAGCACATAGTCAATCCAAGAACAATGCAAATTGTATGGATTTGCAGAGACAAAAGTCCTGTAATTTTAACCTTCTTTATCCAGATAAAATAGTGCTTCAGTAGACGCATCTTGGCATGTTTCTGGCCTTTTCTTTCCTCCCTTCCAAAGCTTCACTGGAGTTCCGCTATTAAAGGCTGAAATTCGGGCGACTCTTCACGCCTAGAGCGTCGTGACTCCAGGACAAAAGCAATCTTTTTAAAAGAAACAATTTTTGTGAAGTGGGTGCCGTATGTACCATTTGCAGGCAGAGGCAGGCAAGTATGGGTGCGTCTCGGCGGTTGATCGATAATACAGCTAGCGCACGCCAAGCCGGAGAGAGGCGTCTGTCAGAATAACAATATCTCTGTGAGAGAAGGCTCTGCCAGTGCCAAGGCAGTAAGAGGGAGGGGAAGGATAAAAGTGTCAACTTAATTTGACTTCATTAATGAAGCTACACGAGTCGTCCCTCTTTAATTAATGATACAGTGCAACATCGCACCTGAGCCTCTCCGTGGGAAACGGGCAAGATGCGGGCGTCTTCCTGCAGGACGGTGCTCCGCTCCATACCGGCAGCGCTTTTGCCAAATTCACCCGTATCAGCATGCTTTGCAATTAGCGCGCTTTCAGCACCTTTATATGGCCATGGGATACATCTAGAAATTACAAGAGAGAACGTTTCCGGTTCCGCTTCCGATTTAAGCTTTGTGGTTCAAGCATTACTTTTCCTATTTATACGTATATTAACAAATCGTTGTTGTTTCTTCCGATTCAATTTTTTACAAAAGAAAATAATAGCTATACTAATGCTATTATGAGTATAGACACTTCTAGACCGGAAGCAATACCTAATATTATTACCACTATATATAAAATCTCTGAACGCGAAAAATAATTGTCATTAAACATTTAAAACTCAGTGTCCAAACTTGTGGGCAACTTAAAGGACTAGAGAATATTTATTAAATGGCTAATATCACAACAATTTTTATTCAACCTAAGCTATATATTTTAACGACTACTTACTTCATGGGCAAGGCATTCAGCATTAAACAATCCAATACACAGACCGTGTCAGTTTGAACAGGACTATCTGAAACCCATCTTTAGAGTGGTGCTTTTAACTAGTCACGGTAGACCATTATTGCGATCTCGTCGAAATGAGATAGTCGCACCCGATTCGCACTTGTTACTGATTTGTAAGTTAAAGAAATGAGGAAAATTATCTTAAAGAACATACAAGGCCACGCTACTTTATGATATTAAGAGCCCGTCGACAACTAGCTAATTTGCGCCCGTTGGAGGACAATGAACTCAATTAAAATATTGTATATAAAATATTTAATTTATTTTACTAGTATTGTTTATTAAAGATTTAATTCCGTAAATAGTCTCACAAATACTCCTCGTTGAGTTCGATATTAATTAGACAATATCGAACTCTCTTATGATGTTACCTATGATTATATAAATTATTTTCTTTCCCTTTCTTTTCGACGATGCACATAGCAAGGACGGGGTCCCTAACAATTCCAACATGGCACCAATCCTAAGGCCTGTTAACTCTACCTAAGCCCGTGGGGTCCCGCGGCAGACGAGACAGCTCCCTGGAAGTTCTGCTAAGTGCCAAGGACAGATCTTTCCAGAGCGTATATTTCACCGACTTGCCGCAACGTACGAACCGCCGTCGCCTGATTTACGACACCGAAAAGATGCAAGAAACTAATGGGGATAGGGAATTTGTGGAAGAGGGGAAACGACCCCATTCGCCTACCAATCCGGGAAAATTACGCCAGCCTGATGGGAATAGAATTCTAGAACTCCAGTGCGCAAGCCTTATACATTACCATGAAGCCATCTCACTTAGTCTTCAGGGGTAGAAGTATTTGTTATTCTATAGCTATAAATAGTATCACTCTGATTCAGTACACAGAAAACATACACCAAACTGGTTAAGAATTTGCATTAAAGATCCAATTATGTGCATACAAACGCAGTTGATGAATGAGCTGAGATATGACCTTCCAACTTCCCTTAACACATGTATAAACACCATACTTCTACTGCAAGTACTGAAAGAAGCTATGATTGGTTACAGCAATTCAGAAAAGAAAGAAAATGGTGGCGGGAAAACGCAAAAGTTAGCGGAGGAAGAGGAAACAGTGAGTGGCCGCATAGGCGAAGATGTTAGCCCAAATTACTCAAATAACAAAGGGACAATTTCAGTGTTGAGTGGCATGGAGTAAACAAGATGTGGGGCATAACCATGTGAAATGGGAGGATAGGGAGAGACGGCATTACGTATAAGGGTAGAATGGAATGGCAAAACAGAAGGGCGAACAGAAAATACCAGTGTGTATATGGAAAGATAATTCACAAAAGTGGGTATCAAATAATGAAGATGTGTTAATGTATAAGAAACCGGAAAAAGAGAGGAAAATGGTGTCCAACATTGTATGACAAGCAAGAACAAGTGATTAAGTTAACCGTGTTCACAGAACATAAGGGGAAGAAATCTGATGTGTTGCACTCACATGACTTTCTCTACTCTTGTACGAACTATTCTTACGAACTCTTATTCCTTTATCTTCATGTTAATCGAGATAAACATTTGCAGAAATTAATGTACAAGGGAAATATGGGAACACAGTAGGCTTTGAGCTATAGTCAAATCTTTTGAAGCTTTGAAATTCCATTCTCTTTGCACGGCCAAGATATAAAAAGTGAATAATGATCTCCCATTTGAGAGAAGTTTGAGACTGCAAAGCTCACACAAATAATAAATATCTCCGAAATGGTTCACTCCACAAAAAAAGCATTTAGACATAATCTGTGTGCTTTTATGGTTTACCAGTTTTACAAAAGTAATCAAGAGTAAACAGAACTAAATGAGCTATAGCTAGAAAATTCAAAATGTAAATCTCATTTGCGATAAAATATCTTAACATGCGGCATTTCAATTAAAATAGTTGAGGCATTTTTGAGCAAATCAAAATTTTCGACAAATGTTAGATGTAAAGAGTAGTTTAGAGTGGTGATTTTTATGTCGCATCCTTGGAGGATATTAAGCTTAAATAGCTACTTTGGTTTTTAACCGACTTTTCGTTTTTGAGTTATGTTGTTCACAGACACACAGAGGCACTGCTTTTTTGATTCAAGGGGCGTCAAAACATATATTTCCTGTGAAATCTCGACATGGAAATTTCGAGTCGAATACAATGTTTCCTCTACTTACTACACGTAGTAGAGAAAGTGATTATACATATGTAGACTCTCAAAGGGTTGTCCAATGACAGAGGGGCTAGGGTCCAAGTTCATGGGCAGCCCAAGATGTATATGCTTTAGTACTCAATTCATAATCATAAATTCATATTCATACTGCGAGTGCGTGTAAACAACATGACAATTATGAACTGCATAATGACACATGCACTTCAATGGTGCATGTGTGAACATGTGAGGAGCACATAACTGAGGAAAGCTAAGCGAAGCGCGCTTTATAATTCGCTCCGAGATTTTTCAGATAAAGAATACGACTGTTAGATCGTTCTGAGCATAAGATTTATTTCCTTTGAGATATTAATGTCCATCTCGTTGCGAAAATCGACAAACAATGGAGAGCGCGTGTGCTTTACAAAAGACTCCCTGGAGAGATTTGTCTTGTCCAAAGCTCAACATCTGCTTCCTCAAGGCGAGTGCGAGGGAGAAACGGACGGACGGACGGACGGACGGAATTAATTAAACCCTTTATCTCGTAATCATTAATTTCAGCAAACGCGGCGTGTTTCCATTTCTGCAAAAATTATGGACTCGACAAGTTCAGCCTGCCCACTTTATCTTCCGAAGGATTTATATCTGTTCCCTCTTCCATTACTTTACACCAGCAAATCGCATCACGCCATTAAATGCCTGCACGGACTTAGTGTGCCCCTCATACATCTGCGTTCCTGCCAATTTGTCAATAAAGTACGAGCATTCTTAACCGCTCGCAGCATATCAGCACAGGGCAAATTAACTAGGTTAGATCGGATTCTGCAAATTTTATTATACTACTTTTTATATTTTTAGTCCTACTTGCCAGTGGGTGTCTGGTTCCGGAATGCGGCGAACGCATTCAATTTTCATGCGCTGGGATGTCCGAAAAATTGCAGCTGCTTTCTGCCTTCCTTTCTTCAATTGATTTTAATAAATAATAACACGAGCCACGTCGGTGGGTTATGGAAGACATGTTCTCAAATATTCAAACTGTTATGTTTGGTGAAAGTTGCGTACTTACCCATCTTATGCATGGGTTTATGAATTTTAAACGTGGAGGGGTCGTATTCGGGAGGTCCAGGTTTGATTCCTGTCGTTTACCCATCCTAACGTTCGGTTTTTCGCAAGCGAATACTTAAGTATTTTATCATCTACCAAGATTTCCTGTGCATCATTTTCCTTTCATATTTCAGTTCATCTCTTGGGTTTCGTAGTGTGTGGCGATGCCGGACAGATGACGCGGGAACTTGCTCCAAGGAAAGAGGACTACCTGGTTCGACAGGTCGTTCCTCCCCTTCTCTGGGAAGCTCCAAGAGTGGTACGTGTCTTCTAGCTAGGAACCGTTACAGAATTCCGGCGTCTCTGTGGGCTGTGTGTCTGCGGCCTGTAGCCTACTGCGGTTTCCTCTTTCATCCCTTCCTCCTGGGGTGGGGTGGTTGCCAGAACAGACCTGCGTAGGTTACAGGCGCGAGGTGTCCCGCTATATTGTATAACCTTTCTCCTATAAGTACTAGAAAGCATTATTGAGAAGAAACAGTGTAAGAAGAAACAAATAATGTTAAGGCTAAAAGGAAAGATGTTTTATGTTTAGCTATCGCAAGAGTTACTCTAGCTATTCTCTCTTATTTCCATAAGCACTGTAAATATTATTCACACTAGCAGCACCTAAGAGTTGGTGATTATTGTCATAGACACTTTCATCCAGAGAAAGCTGCCCAAAGCAAAAAATAGAGAAATAAAAAGTCGTACATGTTTGCACAAAGCACGACGTAAGCACAAGAAGCTGCCACCAAATTTTAGATGGGCTAAATTTACTTGTCTCCTAAGTCTGTAGAGTCTGGCTTTTCTGTTAAGTGCTGCAGAATCCACAGTACAAATAGCAGTTGTAGCACCATTTTAAAATATATACATGCATTTTAAGTGCTACTGTGCCTACAATCATAGAATATTAATTAAAATTAAAGAGGAAATTACGACTAGTAAAACGGCACAAAAACCTAAAAAGTCAATTTTTTTTAGCAATTTTCACCACTAGTAGGTATTAGCTTTAAAACGGCATAAGCTCTTGCGTAAAGGCCGGAGGGATGTGCACTCCCATGTGATACAGGTTAGCGGGCGCTGAGCATGAATGACGTTCGGGGAAAAAAAAAAAAAAAAAAAAAAAAAAAAAAAGAAAAGAAAAGAAAAAGAAAAAAAGAAAAAAAAACGTAGCACTCTGCAAACTAGTGCAGTATTGCCTTGCAAGTGTATGCAGACGCAATATTAATATTGATATTAATTAAAATTAAAGAGGAAATTACGACTAGTAAAACGGCACAAAAACCTAAAAAGTAAATTTTTTAGCAATTTTCACCACTAGTAGGTTTTTGCTTTAAAACGGCATAAGCTCTTGCGTAAAGGCCGGAGGGATATGCGCTCGCATGCGGTCAGCTTAGTTGGACGCAGAGTATGAATGACGTCAGAAGTACAGCACGGCCATCAATGTGCAAACAACTGCCACTAGAAGCTAGAGCCGAAAACAGCGTAACGTAGTACTCTGCAAACTAATGAAGCATTGTCTTACAAGTGTATGCAGACTCAAGTTCAAAGTTTAGTATAACGCGAATGTTTTGTTTCTTCTCGCAGTGAAGTGCAGACGTGGAGTGATAGTGTTCATATGATGCTTATGGATTGTCTGCAGTGAGGCGGTTTTCATGGTCAGGCTGTACCTACCTGCAGTTGTTTATATGCACGAGCGAAAACAGTAAAGTTCATGTGCAGTACACCTATGGAAAAACACACGCGCCTCCGGCCTTTACTCATGAGAAACAAATGGACATTCTTTAAGACTTTTATTGTGGATTGTTGATCCAAACTGGTGATCCTCTAAACCAGAAGTTTTCTT